>BEWF01000147.1:95545-298085 GCA_002583695.1 Pleurotus salmoneostramineus
CCTGCTCCTGCTCCTGCTCCCTCCTCCCTGTCACATTCACCATCCCCCCGCCAACCCTTTCCCTCCCCCCCTCTATTCACTCGTCACCTCAGAAAGGCCAAACACCATTGTTCTATGCGCGTATAGAACGATGTTACCCGGCCTTTCTGAAGACTCCCCTGCACCTCCCTCTCATTATCCTTGACTTTTGCTCTATTGTGCCATACAGTTCCCTTTCGCGATAGAGTCACTGGCCAGACTCTATCGCGAAAGGGAACTGTATGGTACATTAGAGTGGAAGGACGAGATTTTGAGATGGAGATGTGGGGAATTCTTCAGAAAGGTCAGGTAATGTCGTTTTATACGCGCGCAGGACGTTGTTGTTCGGCCTTCCTGAGGTGGTCAGTGAGGAGAGGAGCTCCCCTTGCCCCCCTCGACGGACTTCGGACGATCGTACGTTGCGAACGATGAGGACGAACGCACTCAACATACCCTTCTCCGACATTTTCCCTTCACCATCCCTCTCAACAACCCGACAACTCCTTCCCTTCCCACCCATCTCTCCACTCCGCCTTTTCCTACAATTCTTTCTCAACATCTCCAACGCTCACTTTATTGTGCGTACATTTCCCTTTCGCAATAGAGCCACTTGGCCGGGTGACTCTATCGCGAAAGGGATCTGCATGGAGCACTAGAGTGAAAGTACGAGGTGTTTGAGATGGATGTGTGGGGAATTCCTGAGGAAGGCTGGGTAACATCGTTCTATACGCGCGTAGGACGATGTTGTTCGGCCTTGCTGAGGTGGCAAGTGAAGAGAGGGGCTCCCCCTGCCCGGCCCCTCGACGGACTACGGACGATGAGGACGAACGCACCCCATACCCGAAACCCTCCCTTCCCACCCACCTCTTCGCTCTTCCTTTCCCCGATCCTGTTCCTCAACATCCCCGACCCTCTCACTCCATTGTGCCGTGCAGTTCCCTCTCGCGATAGATTCACTTGGTCTGGTGACTCTATCCTGAAAGTGAACTGGACGGAACATTAGAGTGGAAGTAAAGGATGTTGAGATCGAGGAGTAGGGAATTCTTCAGAAAGCCCGGGTAACCTCGTTCTATACGCGCGTAGAACGATGTTGTTCGGCCTTTCCGGAGGGGGGAGTGAAGAGAGGGGCTCCCCTTTTCCGCCCCTCCGACGAGGTTTTGGACGATCGTTTACACGGACGATGAGGACGAACGCATCGGCCACAAGAAGATCTCGCCCCTTCCCCCATTCCACCTTCCTTCAATTCACCTTTCCTTGCCATACCCTTTACATCCCAAACTTTCATTCCACTGTATCGTGCAGCTCCCCTTCATGACAGAGATACTAGGCCAGTACTTTGTTATGAAGGGGAACTGCACAGTACAGTGGTTGAGCGTTTGAGATGGATAGAGCCTTTTCCCAAGATGCGATTCCCGACTCTTCGCCATTCGGACCACGAAAAACAAGATGCAAGAAAACACCGCCCCGTCTATCCCTCCTCCCATTGCTCTGCCTCTCATCGCAACACTTTTCCAACATCTCTGACTGTCCGCCACTGTGCTGTGAGATTTCCTCTCAGGATGGAGCTGCTCGGCCGGTACTCCAATCTGAAAGGAAACCACACAGCACAGTCTGAGAGTTTGAGATGTTGTGAAAGCGCTGCAGAAGGCACCTCCTCCCCGACTCACTTCAGACCTTTCCTCCCTCCCTCTTCCTCCTCCAGCTCTTGCTCCCTTTTGCCGTGCACATTCTTCCATGATTGATTTAGCCACCCAGTACAGCGTTGCGGCGATATTGTCACGGTGCGACGGTCGGTGTCTCCTGTCGCCGCCCCCTTTGGCTTGATGGGGCAAGCGAAATTAGAGTTATTTGAAAGGCACACGAGGCCGAGGCGAATTAAGACTCTTTAAAAGTGGGGGAAGGCAGGAGGATGTCTGAGGATGCGATTTCGATGCCCATGTACACTCTCCCTTGTGAGCAGCCGCCGTTCTTCGTCCTGCCCGTCCATCGCAGCTAACGTCCCTTCTAGCTGTTTGCAAGTCCCCTCCCCTCCACTCTCTCCTGTGACACACTCTCACCCAGCTTCTGCAGATGTAATTCTGCTCTGGGAAGCTCTGATAAAGTATGTCGCCCTCCGCTTTGCATCCCCCCAGTCAAAATCAACCTTCCCCTTCCCGCAGTTTTGACGAAGAGCACCAACTCATACACAAATCTCGCTGGGGTCACGTCAAAATATGTTACCTCGCCTGTCGCTACTACCCCATCCTCATCACTCCCCTTTACCTCTGGGCTTGCCTTTCTTTCCTCGATCAACACACATGTCAGAACATCGTTCTCCCACTTCAGCTCTTCCTCCTCCCCCTCGTACGTCCTCCGTCACTCTCTCCTCACACTCATATCTCAACCCAACCAACAGGCCCTCGTTCCCCAGTGTCAGTCCACCTCGCCCCCTTCTTCAACGAAAAAGTCTAAATAAACTCTGCCTCCCTAGTTGTCATCCTCATCAGAGCATACGGCTTCACAGGACGTAATATATACGTCCTTCTCCTCCTTTCAACCTGCTTCGCTTCCTTCATCTTCCTCCAACTCTGGCCCTTCGCAATCCAGTCATCCGCAATCGCAATGAAGCTATTCGCAGTGCTCGGTCCATGTAACTGCTCGCCACCGTCCCATCTACTTTCAACACCATCCGGCCCACAGCCGCAACCAGACTTGCATCTCCCTCACAGACACGTCGGTGTGAGTACTTTTTTGCTTCCGTTCATGATTTCCATCATCCGATCAAAGACACCCCATCTGACCCTGAACTTTTTTAAATTCGATCGCCATTTCCCACCCAGTATGTCATGGTTAGTCCCACCTTTCCCTCTTTTTCATTATCAGTCCGTGACAAGCTAAATTCCTCTCCACCTGACATGGTCCAGGTCGCTTCAGTCGCAACGGATGCAATTGCTCTCATCGTAGTCTTCATTGTACGTATACGTCAACGTTTTTGGCGGTGGCAACAGTGCTCCGATGCTCAATTCACTTGTTGTTGATATGCAGCACTGTCTCCGAATAAGGACTACGCAGGGACCTTTGGGCCGCTTATTCATTCAGCAGGGCATTACGGGTTTCCTCGTCATGCTAGCGCTGAATATCGTTTCTGCAGTCACTTTCCTTAGGTGCGGCTTGCTCTGCGTTGCTCGGTTCTATGGCCCGCTCTCTGACGTTGTTCGTAGCCCGGATCACTCGCTGACGTTCGGCGTCGTCTATCCGCTCATGTTCCCTAATATAATCGTGAGTTGCATTTACGTCGAGATGCGGATGTGACAGTGATTGACCGGTTATCCCAGGCTTGTCGTTTGTGCGTTGTCTGCCCGTTGCTCACCTCTTCATGGTTATTGACGCTCCTGCTTCGTGTAATAGCATCCTACAACTTCGCCGGCAAGTCTCCCCTACCGAGACCTTCCAACTCCGTCGCCAATCCCAGCTGGTCCGTGACGCAGTGGGTCAGCCTCCATGCGACAATACCAATACACTTCAATCGAACGCGGATGCGGACATACGCCTCCCTACGCCTCCGTCGTTGAATTTGTGGCCACCTCCACTTCCACATGATCATCACCTTGACCATGATCAACAAGCCGATTTCGCGCATTCTCAATGCCAAGGATTCGACGGGACGGGAGAAGATGAAACGGACTTTCGATGTTCGATGAGGTTAACGCCTATCCCACAAGCTCACCCTCATTCGCATTCGCATATTCTTCCTCAACATCGCGTTCACTTCCATTGTCACCATCACCACCACTCCCACCACCACTCCCTCCCTCCATACCCAAACTCATACCACCAATATCCATACCAATACACCTTCCAACATCAACACCACCTCCACCAACCATAGCCGTTAACAATAGCCACACCGTTTATTCGTTATATAATACATAACTCGGACCCTCCCTTCGACGACGACTTTGACGACCATTCGCATCGACTTTCGTTCTTTGTGCCAAAATTGTATCATTTAGAGTTTATACATACTTTCTGCTTATCCCGTTTGTACCTACGACGTCGGCTGGTCTGCGTAGGTCTCTCCTCCAACATTTTGGTGGTTGTCTCGGTTATACTCTACTACATATCGTCGTCGCTAGTATGTATTACATACATACCCGAGTTGACCGAAGCTTCAAGGACGGTGATGGGGGGACGGGAAACACTGCAGGGTCCGTACATAATAACCAGCCTGTTCATACGTATATCAACCAACTTTCAGCCTCGCTGAGACTACATAGAGTATTCCGCCACCACGCCGTAGTCGTAATGGTAATAACCTGATCTTTGAATTCATACTATAACGTATACAAAAATTGATTGTATTTAAATACTTGATGATGATGAGGGATTACACGTTTGCAGTGATGAGGCGAGGGGACGTTGGCGGACCCGATTTTCGTTTTGAGAACCTTGAGAACCTTGAGAAAATGGTCTTTGGGATGGGGTGGGGTCGAAGGGCGTAGGCGAGGTATACTGTAAGTCGTAGTTCGAGTAGATTAGATTATTAGCAAGGGTGGAAATGAGGGCGAGTGGAAATAGATTTGGGGGCTTCGGGTTTGTCGATACTTCAAGATTTTATGACCTCAAGAAGGAATATCCCATCGAAATACCTCTTTACGCCTTCCGCGCTGCTCACCACCGCACCGACGAAGCCGTCCGGGCGGACAACGACGATGTGGCAGCGCGGGTGGATAGTGTAAGCGTGCTTGGCGTAGCCTTCGGTGTCTTCGAGGTACCAGTTTATTCCCTCTGTGTGGTGAGGTGGTGAAGGGGATGAAGGAACGGAAGTGGTGGGATTGGGAAAAGGTGTCGTAGCGGTGGGTGTAGGGACGGGCGCAGGCTGGGACAAAACTACCGTTTGGATGCACCCGTCTGGATAGCTCTTCAGAGCGTCAACGATGGGTGTATACGAATTCGATGACTGAGATTGAGGGGATTCTGGGGTGAAGACGAGGAGGGTATGCTGGGACGGGGAGAACACGTCAAAGAGTCTCGTGTCGAGGATGTTCGTAAACGAAGCCGAAGTCAGCATGGACGTGGACGTGGAATTAGAAGTGGTGAAGAGAGGAGGAGGGGAAGAAGAAGGCGGAAGAGTTGGGATTTGGCTTTGTCCGCGGAGGTTAGAGTATCGGACCCCTCGAAGGGCAGGGGCGTCAGGAGCTCTATCCCCGGCTTTGAGGTACCCATCGTCGTCTCCTCGGCCATACGAATCATGTCGAGAAACAGACGGTCTGCTCCCTTCTTCGTCAACACCTTCGTCCGCATACCAAATTTGCTTCTTCTGCCTCCTCTTCTTCTCTCCGCCTCCGCGTTCAGAACACTGCATCTGCTCGTCCACGATGATAGGCGAATTCCTGTAATTCACACCAAGCTGGAGAAGACTCCCAGGACGCCCTTCTTCCTCTCGTCGCTGACGGAGTTCAGCACGTCCATCCTCATCTTCATCTTCCCCAGAGTCCAGGCCATCCTCCTCGTCTTCATCAGCGTCAGACAAGACATGGACTTCCTCATCCGTCTCGCGGGTAGAATACCCTATCTCCTCTTCCTTCTTCTCTCGCTCTCTCTCAACCTCGTGTACTTCCACCCAATGCTTCTCCTCCTCCGTCCTCGCCCGCCCATTGAATGCTTTCTTCAGAATAACCGTCGTCTGATCGAGCATGTCGGCGATGACGGGCAATCGCTCCTCCGTGTACGAGTGTAACAATGTGGCGTCCGCAAGTCCGCGGACTACCAACGACAGCTTCCACCCGAGGTTGAAGGCATCCTGGATACCGGTGTTCATACCCTAAATGATAAAACGACAAAATGACATTGGCGTCGGTTAATTCTGAAACAGGGAGAACAGATTTGACGGGAGTGCTTTACCTGACCGCCGGTGGGACTGTGGACGTGAGCAGCGTCTGTTGGGGAGAGTTTTTAGCCGAAGTAAGATACGCAGAATGGGGATGGGAATGGGAATGGGAAGGGGGGGGATCCTTACCTCCGGCTACGAGCACCCGATCTATGCCGAATGTATCGACCATCCGTATGTTTGGTCTGCAACGAAAATCGCTCAGTATTGGGATATACACAATGGAAGGATCATGAACACACTTGTAGTGCGATAACCACGTAACGTCCTCGACGATCATACCGTTTTCTCGCATCTTGCCGGTATGTGAATAGATGAATTTGATGACGGCTTCGTCATCGTTGGCAAGTGATGCGTGATCGACATCGCATCCCGCAATCATGAAGTTGAAACACTTGGGTGTTTCTGTGGGTCGTAAGCTCACTCTGGTGCACAAGGTCAGTGGTCTAGATACATTCAAGGTGTGAGAACGAGAGAAAGAAACGTACAGCGTGGTGCTTGCATCACCCCACATATGCCAAAACTAGGGGAAGAGGTTTAATCAATGTCATGTCGACGTCGATGATCTAGGTGCACTCACCTCTTCATCAAGGTTGTCGACAGTGACGTCCCCAACGACAAGATGCTCTACAACGCGAGTTTCTCCCAGAAACGACAACCCGAGTAATTTACGAACAACACCACGGGCCCCATCCGAACCTACGATGTAGTCAAAATCGGACGTCTCTGAACGTAGACTCCCGTCTGGGGCTCTAGCCCTGATGTGCGCCGTGACATGATGATCATGCTGCTCAAAGGATTGGAGTTCCGCTGATTGCTCGACGTGGCAATGGAGTTGCGCTAATGCGTTGCGCAGGATGATCTCGAGGTTGTCTTGTCCGAGGTGTTGGATATTTAACTAGGATAGAAGAATAAGATAAGATGCGAATCTCCTCGTGTATATCGGGTGTGTGCGCACGTATGGGCATGCCGGCGTTGGTTCATTCCATGGCTGCATGTCAAAGGTCTGGATAGGCGTGATGCCATCGGGCATGTCATAGAGTCGGACACGAGGCGAGTAGATGCCTTTACTCTCGATTTCGCGGCTGACGCCGAGGAGATGGAATATCTCGAGGGAGCGAGGCTACCATATCGAAAGCGAAACATTCAGGAAGTGAGTGGCGCTGCGTTACTGAGAGATAAGATCAAGACGTGGACCGACCATGATACCCGCGCCTCTTTGCCCTATTCTGGCGGCCAAATCTTTTTCGATAAGGCGTACCCGGACACCATTGCGGAGGAGGACCAAAGCCAGGACTAGACCTGTTGGACCCGCTCCCACCTGTGCAGCAGCAATAAAGCAGTAAGCAGATTGAACGCCGCATCGAGATCAAGGTACGACCACACTGACAATGAGCACCTGCGGGTCTTTTGCGCTGACCATCGTTTATGTTTTGTTATCGCAAGCCAGAAGAAGAAGAAGAAATTCGAAGGTCGAGAAAGTTGGTTCTGGGTTTTCTATGGATTCACGGAGCCCGAGAGAGCGAATTAATGGGGACGAGCACGTTGCCATCGGAAGAAGTGAGAAATGAGGCACCGGTCTGGGCTCTCCGTGCGCATTTTCAATCAGAATTGACTGATTTACCGCGACCCTGACAACAAACCATCTTGCCTGTCAACGCGCCTATTCGTCCACCACCAAAATGTCGTTTTCTCTTGGTCGCGCGTGTCGCAGATTTGGCCAGTCTTTCCGCCTCACAACCCGTCCTCTCGCTCATCCATGCGTTCCTCGACCATTCCCCCGACACACGCCCGTACCATCGCACCGACGCGCGCAATTTCACGCTAGCTCCTGCAAGCGAAATGTATCTTCCAAATCCCAGAGCGACCATCAACAAAAAGAGCCTACCGAACCCTTGCCGTTAAATTTGTCCGACCTCTTTGTGCGTGTAACACCCGCCTCTCCATAACGCATGCATAAGCTCACCCAGACTTGCTGTTGGATAAGGATGCTAGTGAAATACACGCGATCATTCGGGGTGTGACCGAGGAATGGCCGCGTCCGACTAACATACCTGAAGGCTGGAGTTGCGAATGGGAGCTCTGGTCACCCTTCTTCACCCTCTTCTGGCGCAGTCCCTACTTCCTGAGACTCCCCCAAATCCAAATGATAGTTACCATCCACCACCGCATTCCCGGCGACGTCGAACCCATCATGTTCTCCACAGCTAACCCTGGCCTCTTCGCTTTTGTCGCCGAAGACCAGTATTACATGGCTAATTACACCGCGACAGACGTGTCTTTGTATCGTCTCGGCCCCATCTCCACGGAGGAAGAGTTCATTTCCGCTATACAGAGCGAACGGTGGAAAGAGGGTGGTCCTATTGAAAAGGATCCGGACGGTGAGGCCCTTATCCGACGTCTTCTCAGCAGGGATGAAACCGTGGCTCAGGCCCTCTTCGATGAGGGTTATCTCAACCACGTTCCGGATATCACGACGCCTGAGGAAGAGCAAGAAGATGTGTTCCAAAGACTCCTCTCAAGTCCATCTTCCCAGTTCGTCGTTGCTGGCGCTCAGGGCGAAGAACTCGAGGAAGCCCTCCGAGACTCGGAGATGATAGAAGAGTTCGAGCAATACTTCAAATCGCTCTCTGAACTCAATCCTACGCCAGAGGAACTTGAAAAGGATCCGAAACTCCAAGACGCGATGCGAATCAGGGCTGCTCTGGAGGAAATGAGGAAGAACGAGGCCGCAAGGGAATTGGAAGAAGAATCATGGCAGGAGGACGAGGAATTCGACGATGACGAGGAGATGATGGAGGAAGAAGAAGAAGAGATGGAGGAGTTGGAAGAAGTGGAAGAGACGCGGGATGTGGATGGCAAACCTCCGCCCTCCAAAACATCGTGATGCTAATCGAGTACGCATACACTACCTCAACTTTTCTGAACCCATTCTCTGGATTGATCACAGTAGTAGAATATAACTTTGCTGCTACTACTCATTTTCTCAATTGTTGACCCAAATTTTGTAGTCCCTGCCCCAGCAACCCCGTCGCAATCTTCGACACCGTATTCATCGTCTGCACCGCCGACGAGTACGCCTGAATCCCACTCGCAGCAAGGGCCCACCCAGTCGAGGGCGTTCCAGAGATCGTAGTGGTTCCCGCACCAGCGGCCATCATCATCGCACCCTTCAGGACATCCAACTCGTTCAAGATTTCAACACCCACGCTTCGAGCCCAGACTACAGGTTCAACGTCCGTTGTGTATATCTTGTGAAGTTTATCGACTGCCGACATGACGGTGTGATTCGCAACATACCGTTCTTGGGCGTAGGGAAACAGTGCGGTATACGACCCTTGAAATGCATAGATTAGATGGAGCCTTGTAATCCGCGATGGGAAAAACTTACCAACATCGCCGCCGTTTATGACGGCATTCCGTATGCACCTTGAGAGACACTCAACGTCTGCTAACCCCAAGTTCAAGCCCTGACCAGCCAGGGGGTGGACAGTATGCGCAGCATCACCAACGAGAACGGTACGACCACGTCGTCCTTCGCCAAGATACGCTTCTGCATGATTAAATTTCAAGGGAAACGACGCGACCGTCCCGGGTTGGATGGACCTGACCAGGGGAGGCAACATATCGGCATCCAAGGGAGGGACACCTCTCAGTGCCTGGCTCGACGAGCCGGAAGCATAGGCGGACGTCTCATCGATTCCATGTGACTTTTCCCTCCACGATATTTCTTTCCGGATGAGCTCGCCGTCCAAGGGGAGTCCCTTGTTCTTGGCTTCCATTAGGACACCGTAAAGGTACTTCATTGAGACCGAAGGCAGACGGAATGCTGCGTTGATCATGCTGGCAACAAGGGAGGGATCAGACGCGACTAGGGTTTGAGCCAACTCTGGGGGATTGATACTCCATACTAAGGAGGAGGCTGTCGGGGAGAGGGGGAGGAATGCGATAGGTCCGGTTGGAAGGAACCGTTGGTAAGCGGTGGTGTGTCGGGGAGAGTGGTATGGTGGTGAATGGAACATGGTGGCGACAATGGCTTGGGTGTTATAAGACCATCCAAATGAGGGGATGTTCGCATACGCGCGAACAGGAGAATTGAACCCATCTGCTCCGATCTATGCGACAAAATCAGCGTCATTAAGAGACAAATTGTATTCAACTACTTACCAGTAGACGCGCTCGTAGAAGTCGATCATTCGCTAGTTTGAGCAGTGGCCAGTCACCATTGCCTTCGTCAGAGTAGATACCTTCGACACGCGTCTTGTCAATGACATCGACCTTGGTGTCCGTCCGTAGGTGTCGTATGAGAGCCTTCTGCAGGTTAAGATTCTCCGTAAGACGCGACATTTGTGAGTCTGAGGAGGACATTATGTCCGACGCGTGGAATGAGATTCTGGCATCGGATACGCCGTCCCAAACTTCCATATCTTCGACTGGACATGTTCGATCTTCTTCTATGTAAGACCAAGCACCGATATCTTCGCTTGATGATTAGTATGTGCAAGGCTTCGAGGGGTATGAATCATGGAGCCGTACCGCTTAGAAAAGTTTGCGACGCGTTTGTCAATGAGCTAACACGATTCGAATATGTATCCGGCGTCATTGACCAGTTCTGTATCTTGGATAGGTCTCCGCCTTCAATCAAAGCTATTCTGAGGCGGTCCTTGATGTCCCGACTAGATCCTAGGACGAGGCAATCAAGACGAGGTCATACTTCATTCGCTGAGACACTGACCTAGTGCCGACGCGAGAGCAAGCCCTGCAGGACCTCCACCGACAATGACTATATCATATTCCTCACCAGCACGTACAGAGTAGGAGCGCCTTTTGATATGACGAGAATTTGAGAGACAACGCAGAGAAACGCGACTTAAACGGGAGGACATGAGCGAACGGATGGACGGCGAACTCGGCGTAGATGTTCGCCACACCGGGTAATATCTTCCCACAGTCTGAGTTAGCCTACAGTGAAGACAACAATTGAGTACCGTTGTATCCACGATGATTCTGATTTACCACCTCCATCTCATTCCATGTCCGCCAACCCAGTTTCTGCTGCGCAAGCTATTGGGGAGTATCTTCAGTCACCAGATGACTTAGCGAAGGTTGCTTCGTTTCGCAAGAAATTGGAGAAGGAGAAAGCGTCCATAGACGCCAGGCTGAAGAATGGTGTGAAGGAGCAGCTGGCGGCGACGAAGGAAGGGCTGAGACAGTTGCTCAATACGCGCAATAATGTGCAGGTTATCAAGGAGGAGATGATACAGATGGACAAGGAATGCAACGATCCGCAGAACAACGTCTTGACATTCGATCAAATTAGTCGAGTGAGTCCTGGTCGTCCTGAATGCTGCAGATTTCCTGATGGTCTGCAAAGGTCTCCATGGTGCACAGAAACTTTCAGCAAACAGAAGAGATGGTCAATAACCTGATTGACATGAACACCAAGCTCGACGTACTGGAGGATCTCCTCACCGAGGACAGCTCAGATATCCTTGGACCCGCTCCGAATCTCTTGTACATCCATCATCAACTCACGCAGCTCGAAGGTTTTAGAAACCAGACGATGCACATATCGAAGAAGGCCAAGGCAAGCTCTCGTGCGACATTGCTTCGCTATTTTGAACGCCTCAACACGTTTATCGACGCGTTCGATGAGTACATAATCGCCCTCGCACGCAATATCCTGTACCTTGTGCGCGCCGGCCACCCAGAGGTTGTAGTCAAGTTGATCAAGATTGCGGAATTGGAAGGATTGGAAGATCAAAAGGTACTCTACATCTGAGTGTCGCTTTGATATGTCCTCACCATGCCTTTTGCAGGCTATTGCTATTCGTCTCGTCAAAAAGGCGGCTAAAATGGACGCGGCCTCAAAGTTCAAGTCCATGCAAGCGAACGCTCGTGTTATCAAGCACTATCGGTCGAAGATAACCAAAGCTATAAGCGACTCTATAAAAGCCAAGTTCGACGAGTCGTACTCGGAAAACGAGCAGAACCCCGCCGCTTTCCTTGATAGTCTAGGCTGGCTCTATCAAGACATCATACGTATCGAGTCCGACGTCGTTCCGTGCTTTCCTCCTGATTATGACATATACTCCAACTATATTCGCGAATACCACAAAGCCTTGGACGCTACGATCAAGAAGCTTATGGCTGCCGACCCAGAAGCGGGTGTACTCCTCACCCTCCATGCGTGGCTGAAGGATTACAAGAAGAATATGAAGGAGCTAGAGATACCTCCCGAGCTCCTCGAACCTCCACTTCTTGACGGCAAAGAACAAACTCTGATTGAGGACTACCTGAGTCTCATCATCAAGAAGCTCGATGAATGGACCTCTAACCTCATGAAGACTGAGATCAGCGAGTTCATCACGCGAGCGGAGCCTCCCGAACTAGACGCAGACAATCTCTACGGTACTCAAGGCGCGGTCATCTTATTCCAAATGGTCAACCAGCAAGTGGACTTGGCCACGGAGAGTGGTCAGGGTGCTATCCTCGCTCGGGTAGTCAGCGAGACGAACCGTGTCATGCGAGGAATACAAGATCAATGGGTCAAGACGATCGAGGGCGAGTTCAAGAAACATACAGAAAAACCTGAGGAAGCGGCGAGTGGTCTGGTGGAGTACATCATTGCCCTCGCCAACGATCAGTTCAAGTCGGCCGATTACACTGAAGTGTTGCTCAGTCGGTTGGAGGGGCTGGTCTCGGAGAAGTATCGAGTTCAAATCAGCGAGAAACTGAACGATGCGATTGAAGGGTATCTCGACGTGACGAACAAGTGCACGCAAACGCTGGTCGATATCATTTTCAATGACTTGAAGCCAGCGACGAAGTTGCTGTTCCAAGCCACCTGGTACGAGGGCTCGTCGATCAACCAGATTGTGGAAACGATGCGGGACTATATGGCGGATTACCAAGCTTACCTTCATCCGTCCCTTGTCGAAACTACCGTCGACGAACTCATACAAGCGTTCCTCCTCATGTACCTCAATGCGCTCGCTAGTTCACCAAAAATGAAGATCCCAGCTGGAACGGAGCGTATAAGGGAGGACATCGCCGCGGTTTACTCGTTCTTCAGCACACTTCGCCCGGCGAAGGATTTGGAGAATGACTTCGAGGTTATCGAGATGATATTGGGCATGTTGGAAGCGAGTAAGGATATGGTGTTCCTCTCGTTCTGGTCATTCGCGAAGGTCCATGGGCCGAATATACCCTTCGTAGAGGGACTGATCAAGAATAGGGGAGACCTGGATAGGACAGCCGTGAGCGAGGTTATGGATAGTGTGAAGAGGAAGGTGAAGGATGAAGGTCTAACTGACCGTGAGTTGCCCTTGTTTTTTTATATGTCCTTTTACTTATTTGTCCATCGTAGCGGCTGAACCAACGATCATGAAGCGCGTTGCAGTACAAGGAGCGTTCTCCAGGTTCCTCAGAAACGCGGCTACATGATCATGCTGGCTGGTCACCGACAGCTTGTTTCCCTAATATTGAACATCGCATCTTGTATCTATACATTGGAACATATTTATTCGACTTCCCCTCCGACACCACCGTGTGTTCATCCGAGCCGCTGCGACTACTCGGTCTTGGATTTACTACTCTGCAGTTCTGATCTATCTGGCAGTGCCGCCGCCACTTCGTCAATCTTCTTGAACTGCCACGGGAAACGAGCGGGGTACAAGAAAGGTCTCAAGTCAAATCCTAGACGCAGCCGCTTCAGCATCAAAGGTACTGAATATTGTCTATAAGGATATCACGTACTGTTGTCGTCAGGACTATATGATTCTGCATGATAGGCTGGCGTTATCGTCGTCATCTTATGCCTATTACGGGCATATTCGAAGAAGAAGAGTTTGACTTTCTCAGCGATCTACAGAGATCTCATATTCATTCATATCCTTCGTGGATGAGATAACGCACCTGGGTCGGAGAGAGGAAGGACCCCCATTCGTGCACTAGCTTGGTGAACATACTGTACGGTCCGCATTTCTCTACTTTGCGGAGCCGACCGAAGACCGAAAGCTCGTCGTAGGTCATGCCCATATCGGCCTGAAGATGAGATGAGAAATGACTACCACGGGAAGGGAATGATGACTCGCATACCTCATCGGCCTGGACATATGTCTCAGTGATTGGTTCAAGTTCTGCAGTCGGGACCGCTTCTAAGAAGCTGAGACAAGATGAGAAACACCATCATCCTGAGAACGAGGTAGACTCACTCGTTGAGGATAGGCAATTCGAACCCGTCTCTAGCATAGGCAATGAACCTCTTGAGGTCTGATTTACTGATCCCTCCAATGGGATTTATGTCCGCTACAATAGTGGGTGAGTGGTCATGGATACACCAATGCATGAATGATTGTAAGCTTACCTGAAGAACAGTCGTATTTGGTCAGGTAGCCACGTAGACTTTCGTCGACATTGGCACTTCCAAGGACGAGTAAACCGCCACTACCGCCCCTGACCCATGGAAGGAGTTGGGCGAACAGATAGGCGAGCACCATACGAAGTCGAGCCTGATGTGGTGAGCGTCAGCAAACAACTAGTGAGGCAGTCATCCATGGAAACAGAGAAGATGTTCACCTGAATATTCTGAAGGGCCAAGTTCTCCGCGATCGTCCCACCGTGTGCTCTAAACCTGGGCTTCGCACCAGTGACAAAACTGAACAGACTAATGACCGATGATACCAAGGTATCCATATTCAGGTCCGTGTGATAACTCAGAGGACGTAAGGCTCTGTCTTTGATTCAATGTATGAAAGAGAAAGGATTCATACCTTCCAATTGCCTCAGCCAACTGCTTGGCTCGCCGCCTTGTTTCAACACTGGAATTCTCGGTGCCCATATAACATGTGTGGAATATGCGGCCCGCAAATTCCTTGGGTTCAGAAGGAATGTAGCTTGAATCGTCAGGCTCGCCAACCATCCGCCGAGCGTCCGATATGACCTGTTTGTCTGTCGTCATCGTCTATTAGAGTAAATATCAGCATAATGATCAAAAGGAAGCCCACCTCCTCGCCGTGCGGCCTCAGCCACCATGCGGCACATTGAATGTACAATAACCGCTGTGGCACAGCTGTCGATACCTCCACTGAGCGGCAGGAAGTAACCTTGGGTACGGGAACGTCGGAGGTAATCCCACAACCAGCAACCGGGCCCGAGTCTGGAATATCAGTTAGGCTATGAAACTATATTGGTTATATGGATATGGAGGCAAGCCTCACGCGATCTCTTCCTCTGGGGTGTGGTATGAGACTTCGGGTCCACGCGTCGGTGATACGCCAACGATATCTTCATGTTTGACCTCGTCGAATTTACCGCCGCTCAGCGAAAACGGCACTTCCACACGGTAATAGCTTTCTGAAGCTGCCGCCTGTGCGCTGCGGCTACTCTTCGCCCTGTGGGCGCGCACGTCTTCAATGTCAATGGTTGCGGTCACAACTTCGACATCGTTCAAAGAGAATTGAGATCCTTGAGCGATTACCTTGCCATTCAAGGCGATCAACGCGCAGCCGTCGTAGTATAAGCGGTCGCCGTCGCAACCTTGTTGGTTTGCATAGAGATAAACACCACCGAGCTGTTTCCCGGGTAAGAGTCATGTCAGGGGATCACAAGGAGATAGCGATCCTGACCTTTAGTGTAGCCTCCTTGATCAGTTCTACCCGTCGGTGAAGTTTTCGAAGCTCATGATGACTCCCACTCGAGTTTGTGAAGATTTCTGCGCCATCGAGTCCCATAGGAATATGAGGACTAACAACGCGTCGAGCCACCACACTGATTCAAAGATAAATTCCTTACCTAGCGGGCGTGAATAGCTCTTCACATGATTCGATCCCGATGCAAGTGTCATGGGTGCTCACTATACAGTCACCGAACGGAACCTTAACCTAAAATTGCGGTTAGCCTCGTACTTCCCAGTAAATTTGATGTGCATTTACCTGCTTGGTGACTGCTTGAATGATTCTGGGTAGGTAGTGATCCTCCCATTGCCTGTGTTTGGCCCATGGGGTGAAATACCTCAGCTCGCGGTAGTTTCCATCGTTGGCGAGCCACATCTTCGGCCTGATAAGTAAGATCTTTCTATCATAGATTATGACACGGCAGTTGTAGATGACATTCTTGTGAACGATTGGCCTATTATGGGATTCAGAGGACCAATTTTCAGAAGCAAGTCTCTGGATGCATACATTCCGATGTCGCAAAGAATGCCCATGGCCTCATCAGAAGCAAGAATCTTGGCCAGAACCTCCCAAGAATGGAGGACAGTGTCACCTACGGCTTGCGAGTCAGATAAAAGCCTCTGCCGAATTTAGCCAGAAACAAACCTTCTAAGAAATGATCCAGGCAGCCATAACCTCTGGTGCTTTTTCAGTCTCCAACGGAATCTGGACAGAGAATAAACACGTACGGAATCTCCAATTCCGGTCCCACACGCAGAGTTGCGCCTCGACTTTTCGCTATGGTAATACTAGCAAGAATTCGCTCAAGGTTTCCCTGTTCAAAGGGCGTATTTCAGTGCGTGTCCCGATAGACGACGACTGGGCCCTGGCTCCTAACCTGGAAGTCGAGTGCCCATTGATTCAGGGAACTGCGGTGGAATGAGAACTGGGATGGTCGACGATGCCCGTAGAAACGCACCAGCTAGTTGTATTTGGATAAGTCAAGTAAAATGTACACGATATGGCGAAAGCACTCACGTAGCAAGCGTAATGAGGTGACCCATGGCAAAGTGGTTCAAAAGCAACTTGTTGGAGGGAGATAAGATAAGATCTAAAAGGATCGGAAGCGCCCACGTGGCTCGGGCCGTTCTCACGGTTGCTATAAAGTCATGATCATGATAATCAGTCGCTCATTGTGGTATGCGCTTTCAAAGTCCGACAAAATTTTTGGTTCTCTTGAGGCTGATTGTCTCGTATCTTTCCTCTTACCTTTTCCTCTTCTCCTCCCAAGCCTCCTCCAGGCGTCATGGCTGTAAGCAGAACTTGACCAGCAGCTTTACAGATTCTCAAGATTCTTCTTGTAGGCCAATATCGTCCAGGAAATGCATGGTCTTCTGCAGCAGTTGACCTCCAACGATACCAATCAACTCAAGGCTGTATGTCGCGTCGATTGCCTTGATTCATGTCTCTGATTGCTCTGAAGGCCACCGCTCGTTTGAACAAAGAATTCTACAAGTCTCCAGAATGCATCACGGCTTTGGCTAACATTCTTGCTAGCTCTCCCGAAATCCCCGTACGTTCTAATCTACTGCGCTAGAATGACCATGGCTGACTCGTCTCAGGTACGACAACTGGCAGCAGTTGAGATGCGCAAAAGAGTGTCCCAGAAGAGTGGCGAGCTGTGGATAGGTTTGTCCCAAGGCGATCGAGAGCAAATCAAAGTTAAGCTTCCCGAATTGGTTCTCGCCGAACAAAAGTGTGTTAGTTGTCTTGGTACTGCGCAACCCACCTCATCTTTCCCCTAGCAACCTTGTCCGCCATTCGGCCGCTCGGGTTATTGCAGCCATTGCAGCCATCGAGATTCCAGGCGGCACTTGGGGCCAACTTCTTCCTTTCCTCAATGAGACCGCTACCTCGAGTCAGGTCTCGCACCGCGAAGTTGGCTCATATATTCTCTTCACCGTGATAGAGAGCATCGTGGAGGGCTTCCAAGAGTACCTCTCCAACCTCTTCAAACTCTTCTCCCAACTACTCGTCGACCCACAGAGCCTTGAGGTCCGAGTCACCACAGTCCGATCACTGGGTACTTTGGCGCAGTATCTTGACGCCGATGACAAAGAACACATAGTGGGTCCTATTTTGATGGCGCATTCCCATCTAATTTCCTGTTAGAAAACGTTCCAAGCTCTTCTGCCATCTATGATCCAAGTCATTGGTCAATGTGTGGACTCAGGGGATGAGCAAGGGGCCCGTCAGCTATTTGACGTCCTTGAGACCCTCCTTATTCTTGTGAGCACCCCTGCGCTTGCTCCTGACATCTCCTGATCAGGCTCGTCCCAGGAAATTCCCGTTCTTGGCAAGCACATCCCTGACCTTGCCCAATTCCTTCTCCAATGTGGAGGAAACCGTCAGTACGACAACGAACTGCGCGTCCTTGCGCTCAATGCGCTCAATTGGACTGTTCAATAGTAAGAAAATTCGGCACACTCCTGACCAGCAGTTATTAACTCCCACTGAAGCAAAAAGTCGAAGATCCAGAGTCAAAACCTGGCTCCTGCGATCCTCGAAGGCCTCATGCCCATTGCATCTGAGGATGAGCCCGCAGATGTCGATGATGACGCCCCTTCCCGCGTACGTCATGAATTTATGTCCTCCAAGAGATTCATTGACAACGTTCGCAGTCTGCCCTCCGTATCATCGATGGCCTAGCGACCTCTCTCCCTCCCACACAAGTCTTCCCGGCTCTCAGCACCTTGATCCGACAATACTTTACCTCTTCCGATCCCACACATCGTCGCGCAGCTATGCTCGCACTTGGTGTCTCCGTTGAGGGATGCAGCGAGTATATGACCCCGTTGATGTCTGAGGTTTGGCCTATCATTGAGGCTGGTCTCGTCGATGGAGACGCCAGCGTACGCAAAGCTACTTGTGTTGCTGTCTCTTGCCTTTGTGAATGGTTGGAAGAAGAATGTGTTTCGAAACATGCCGTTTTGATCCCAGTAAGTTTCTTTGGCTTTCAAACTGCTTTAATGGAACCTAAATGCTTCTAGACTATCATGAACTTAATTAATGACCCCGAGACGCAACGCCCTGCCTGTACCGCACTCGATGCTCTCTTGGAAATCCTCCATGACGTCATCGACCAATACCTTCAACTCATCATGGAACGTCTCGCTGGCCTGCTCGACACCGCACCCATCCCAGTCAAATCGGTCGTTACTGGCGCGATCGGCAGCGCTGCCCATGCTTCTAGGGAACGTTTCTTGCCCTACTTTGAAGCCACCATGTCTCGTCTTCAACACTTCTTGGTGCTCACCGGTGAGGGCGAGGAAATCGAACTCCGTGGTATCACCATGGATGCCATCGGAACGTTCGCTGAAGCTGTTGGCAAAGAGGTCTTCCGCCCCTTCTTCCCCGAGATGATGAAGCAAGCCTTCCAAGGTATTGAACTCGGCAGTGCTAGGTTGAGAGAGTGCAGCTTCTTGTTCTTCGGTGTTATGGCCCGCGTCTTTGGCGAAGACTTTGCGCCCTACCTCCCGAACGTTGTTCCTCCCTTGTTGATTAGTTGCAAACAAACTGAGCAGGGTGAAGAGGGCCTCACTAGTGAGTCCTTCCGATTTACATGTCCATTTCAGTATCTTGACACGGTTTCTTTTTGCAGTGACCGTCCAGGAAGCTGCCTCCGCTTTCAATTCTGGTTCGTCGCCTTCGAATGCCATCAATGTCATGGACGATGGTGAAGCCGTCGAGCTCGAGGATGTGGACGTTGACAAGTTGATCGATGTCAACAGCGCCATCGCTGTCGAGAAGGAAATTG
The DNA here is from genome assembly GCA_002583695.1 of Pleurotus salmoneostramineus. Lineage (NCBI taxonomy): Eukaryota > Fungi > Basidiomycota > Agaricomycetes > Agaricales > Pleurotaceae > Pleurotus > Pleurotus salmoneostramineus. Next base: position 114,906 of record BEWF01000147.1, read on the forward strand.
CTGCTGATACCATTGGAACGCTCTTTGCTGCCACTGGAAACCACTTCCTTCCATACGTTGAGCAATGCACCATTGAATTGGTCGAGCTACTCAACCACTACTACGAGGGTATCAGGAAGAGCGCCACCGACTCGTTGCTTCAAATCGTCCGCACATTCTACGACCTCAGCAACCACCAAGAATGGCAACCTGGTGCCAATGTGGTATGAATCCCATCGATCGTCGACTTTTGAGTGATTATTGACGCCATGATAGGTTGTTCCCGTGGACCCCACAGTGAAGACTCTCATCCAACATGTTATGAAGCCTCTCTTGGAGATGTGTGAATCCGAAGACAACAAGTAAGCCAATCGCTTTGTATCGATTGTTGATTTGTTACTGACTTTGAACTAGATCCGTCATGTCTGGTGTCTGTGTTGGGCTTGCTGAGACCTTGAACAAGGTCGGACCCGCGTTCGTTGAGGGCTGTTCGTACATTCACCCTCCCTCTATTGAGTCGTTCCTAATGACCAACTTACAGATTTGGATGAGGTTTGCAACATCGCCATTCAAATCCTCGAACAAAAGGCGTTCTGCCAACAAGATCCAGACCAAGACTCGGAAGAGGAAGCGCCTGAAGACCAAGCGGAATATGACTCTGTCTTGATCTCCTCTGCCGGCGATCTTGTTTCTGCCCTCGCCAACACGATTGGCCCTGACTTCGACAAGGCGTTCAATGTCTTCTTCCCTCTCATTTCCAAATACTACGTGAGAATTTTACCAATCAACCAATCGAACGAACATATACTGACTCCGCACGTTTAGAAAAAGAGCCGCTCCTTGAGCGACCGCTCGTCCTCGATCGGCTGCCTCGCTGAGATAATATCTGGAATGAAAGGTGCCATAACACCTCACACGGAGGCACTCTTGACCCTCTTCTTCAAAGCTCTCAATGACTCAGAAGCTGAGGTTCTGAGTAACGCAGCCTTCGCTATCGGTCTCCTCGTCGAAAACACCGACATCGACCTATCGCCCCAGTTTATCCATATCCTCTCTGCTGTTCGACCTCTATTTGTTGTCCAGCCCGACTCACCAGCTGTGCGACTTAACGCCCGTGATAACGCTACCGGTGCCGTTGCACGCATCATCGTCCGCAACACTAGCGCCATTCCTCTTGATCAAGTCCTTCCTATCTTCATCGATTCCCTCCCCCTCAAAAACGATTATCTCGAAAACCGCCCTGTATTCCGCGCCATCTTCCACCTATTCAACACCCAGTCACAGTCACTCCTCCCCTACATTGACAAGCTGCTGCAGGTCTTTGCCCACGTCCTCGATCCCAATGGCGGGGATCAGGTTGGGGATGAGGTCAGAAAAGACTTGATCGGTCTTATCAATGTCCTTAGCCGCGAAATGCCAGCCCAAGTTCAAGCTGCTGGCCTTGGGGTGTTTGTAAGTGGGGCGTGAAGAATGTAACGACCCATGAAACGACTATTCACGATTCTTGCACTTTCCATGACCTTTCTTTATCGTATAACGTTAGGATATATTTTCTCTTGACCTCTTGGGTACCCATTACCATAATGTAGAACTTACGCCGTTGTACAGACCGATGTTTGTAGATGTATGTTCCCATGTGATCGACTTGATCCCGCCCAGAATTCTTAGACGCCCACCATCCACATCTTTACTTCTTCCCTTCCCGCTATCGTCCAGAACAGCGAGCTCGCTGGGCGGCTCACTCAAATCGAGGCTACCGCTTTTGCGCCGCAACTATGAAATTACTCTCACTTTCGTTTCTGGCTTTCTTGGCCACCACATCTGCCAATATTATCCTGTCAAATGACCCCAGCGAACAACTGCCCAAGATTGCCAGGGTCAACGAAAATTACTCTTGGTCTCTCGCAAAAAATACATTTACTTCCTCGTCTGGTCGACCGCTTACCGTATCTGCTCAATCAATGCCCGAATGGATGCATTTCGACCCTTCGACCGAGACTTTCTCAGGGAAACCAGGCGCGATTGATGAAGGTACTCCTCGGATCACTATCACCGCACAGGACGGTTCACAATCTTTATCGGCCACTTTCGATGTCTGTGTCACGCATTTCCCGCCCCCGGTACAGAACATCGCAATTACAGAACAGTTTAAAGACGTCTCGGCCAACAAAGCATTGTCCTCTGTGTTCAATGTTGCCCCTCATTCCGCACTGTCGTCTCCCAATCCCGCCCTTAGGATCCCCCCGGCCTGGTCCTTCAGCGTTGGATTCCGCGAGGAGACCGTTCATGCCCCCCACGATCTATACTACAGTGTTCGACAAGCCGATGGTTCTCCGCTACCTTCTTGGTGTAACTTTAATGAAGAAATGCACACCTTGGATGGCTTTACACCTCACGGGAAAGGACTCCCTCAAATGCTCTCGCTGGTGCTCCATGCTTCGGACCAAGAAGGGTTCTCTGCTCTCGCCATGCCTTTTGACATCTACGTGGCGGCTCATGAACTATCTCAAGATACGAAGTCTCTCCCCACTATCAATGCTACTGCTGGCGACCGCTTCGAATTCGCCTTGGAATCTGATGCTGACTTTATGGGCCTTCTGGTCGATGGACGCCCGCTGAGCCTACAAAATCTGACATCAGTAGACATCGACACATCGCCTTGTCCTTGGCTCTCTTATGATGCTACCCAGCGCATACTCCGAGGTACACCTCCTTCCACGATGCAGCCGACCACTCTCGACGTGATCGTTCAGACCACTTTCAATCAGTCCCTTCACACGAGTGTAGGTCTGGCACTGGTACCGTCCTATTTTACAGCCTCGCAGATTCCGCCCATCCAGCGTACCGACCAAGGATGTGTCTCGTTTGCTTTGTCGGATTACTTCGCGAAGTCTACGAACGGGATAGGCCAAGATGTCGACATCTCTGTTGGAGCTGAACCTCCAGAAGCTGTTGCTTTCCTTCGTTTCGATCCCGCCTCTGGAATCCTCAGCGGTTGTCTACCCGATTCTCTAGGCGACGTCAAAGTCACATTCACTGCTTACTCTCGTACGACTCACTCGACATCTCATTCGACTGTTGATGTATTTTCTCCTCCGTCTGCCCACAAGCACAAAGGTCCTGGAGCCCATCCTCAGCAACTCTCTGCTCTTGCTCGGAAACGTCTCGCGCTCGGTTTAGGCATAACCTTTGGTATCATCGGTGGGCTATGTCTTATTGGGGTCTTCTTCGCTGTCCTTCGGCACTTTGCACGCGTTCGTGATACTGCTCTGGGCATCGAGGCAAACCAGCGCTTCTGGTCGGAGACGGACAAGAAATGGTACGGGATCGATACAGAACAAGGGCGTGTAAGTCCGGAAAGTGATGTAGGAAACTCAAGCTTGGAACATTCGCCCCGTAAAGGCATGGACCTGGAGAACATATTTAGGCCTCAGCAAAATCCAAACCTCACGCGCTATGGGAACCTTGGCGTTCGTTCGCCGCCTTCTTCTGTCGCAGGTTCGAATGTCATGAGCAAGCGGGAGTTTATGACGAAGATCAAGGAGACTGTCCGTCAAGTTAGTGATCAATACCAGCGTCTTGTTCAGGGTGGACCACAGCGACCAGTGATCAGTCGGCCTATGCTTCTCGTTCCTGCAGACGCGGTGACAGCACCCGGACCTACAGACAACACGATCAGCTACTCAGCCAGCGGCCTCAATTCCACCATAAGTTCGCCTGCTTCATCAACGGCCGACCAGTCCGTCCCAAGGCCGAGAGTAGATTTTAGACCTCCCTCCGGTTCTCAGGATTCACCTCGCCCTACGTCTTACCGGTCGAGTGGTTCCCTCGAATCTGATGACTCACCTGCCGAAGCTGTCGTTCAAACGGCCACGAGAGCGATGAGCATAAGGAGCGTTGCGTTGGATAGTCCCAGAGTTCCACCGCCCGTGCGACCCCGTATCGTGCCATTCACTAGCTCTACGCGCGTTCCTGTCCCTCGTATGCCCTCTGAGGCGGAGAACAAGTCCAGGAGCAGGAGAGTTCCTTCCCAAAAGGCTACGGTGGTTCAGGATGTTGAAAAGAGTGTCAGCGGGGACGATCTAAGTTTAGGAATCCACTACGTCCGCGCTCTCGGCGCCGACCAACGCACACTCGGCACGAACGCCTCTCGCCCTACTATATCGACGAACGCGATGTCTTCCTTCTCCTCTCTCGAGTCATCCCACCTCGGTCATGCGGACCCGTCCTCTCAGACGATGATTCTGAGAACCGACCAGAAGTTCAATTTCCGCGTTCCTGTCTTCTTGGAGGACTCGCCTTCTAATTATACGAAACCACGCAATTTGTCGGCGCGACTGGCTTGTGGATCGCCGTTACCGAAGTTTTTGCGCGCTAACCTTCGGAGTAAGCAGCAGGGGTGTGTAGAGTTTTATGGGACCCCTGAGGCGAACGACATGGGGCAGTATGATGTTGAGATTTGCGCCGATGAACGGTGTGTCGCAAGGGTTCTCCTTGAGGTTGTCACCCGGTTGTAGTTGTGTGGGTGAGTTGATTTTTTCACTGCGATTTGTGGACGTCACTCATTTTCTTGCTAGTCGTCTTATCAGAGTCTTGTAGAAAATCTGCCTGCAAACTAGATTCAGCAAACTATACCCGCCATTGTTATACCCACATATTATGTGTATCGTTTATCTCCTATAATGCAGCGTTTCCATATCTAGTGCCAGTGGGAGTGATCATGATTGTGCAAGGACAACAGGACATCAGAGCGAAGAAAGAGTATAAACATTGAGAGCGAATGTCCAGGGGAGATAATGCTGACGACAGGTGGTAATTCTAAGATACATTCATCGGACCATCATCTCCCAAAAATTCGTGAAGATCGTGCCGTATACAACACAACAGCTTTGTAGCGCTGGTGGCGAGGGTGTGGGGGCAGTCTATGACTTCCAGATGAGGATTGCGAGTGAGCCAACGTAGAAGTAGATAAAATGCTTCGTTTCTGTGGTAAAATGATGTCAGTACCCAGGAACATGGAATTACGAGGTCGAGGCGGTGGGAAGTTGGAGGATGGGCTCGGTTGGACACGATCGTAGCCGAGCAAATGGAGATTTTTCCAGGATAGAGATGGGCTCACCGTGGGTCACATAGCTCCCAAAGTTCTTGCCGACGACGACGTGCCATGTAGGCCCGTGCTTTCTGTCGAACTCCTTCTTGATGTAGGCTGCGATGTCTTTCTCGATGTTGTATTTTTCGAGGGCGGCGGACGCGATATCCACGCTCTCCTGCTGCATCTCGTCTGCCATGTCGACGTTTTTTATGATGGCCTTGGGGCCGTTTACGCCGCTTGCGTCCTTTGCATGGGTAGCGTCGGTGGACATGGGGACGTCGAGTTTACTGTCCATTGTGTGGTCGATCTGATTGTGGGGTGGATGGGCTGGTCAGAGGAGGGGGAGTGGACGTGGAATTATATACGCGTGTGCGAAATACCTGGCGGATGGTTGTGGAGGATGGAAGAAGGGAGGAAAGGGCGAGGCTGCAACTTTAAGGGGAGGACAGGGTGCCCAGGCCACGTGGAGTAAGCGCGTTTCGCAGTGCACATGGACTTGCTTTCTTCACGGAATCCATTCGGCGCTGCTTCGGTCTCTCTCAGTCTCCATACCGCTGTGTCGCCAAACATGCACTTTTTCCTGCTGCACATGCGACGCGAAGGTTCTTCCATGCAGGAATACACGTAGCCTATTAATTCAACGACCCATTTAGCATGCCATGACCTCTTCGCTTACTCCAATCCATATGCAACCTGCGATGATCACAACAGACGCTATGACTTTTTCAAGAGTCTTCTCTAGGCCATCTGTGCAGCCTTTTTGTTGCGACGCTGGATGCTCATACACGCCTCGATTTGCACCCGTTTCTGTGCCCAGGACCGTGAGCAAGTTGCATATGCTCACAGCAGCCCGATGCACATGGTCTTGGCACTGCAAACTTGGGGAATACTCAGGAAGACTGGCCATTAACTCCACGCTGCGCAGGCATTGCAACATAAGCATCCTGCCAACCTGCTGAGATCCCCGCTTCTGCGAACGTGTGCCTTGCGTCAATCAGGACATGCCGGTCTGTGTCTCTCACTGTGGTGGTCGCCGCATGCAACATTACATCCTTCGCTGATATGGGTCCTCATGTATCTCCGAGTTCGTCTATGAAATTTCCACTTCCATCTTTGCATCAGGCTCTAACGGCATTCGAGGCGTAATTGATCACACCTGTGCCTTGCTGATTTCATCCAATCGAAAGGGTCCTTTCAGCCTCCAACGGCCTATTAAACCCACACCCATGTCCAAACATGCCTCCAAGTTTATCTCGGCTACACATGGAGGACACGGCCTCTTATTGGCTTGATCTTGACAGAAGCAGCGATCGCGATCACAGAAGAAGCCTCTCCTCTCTCGTTCCAGAGGTCACCTATATCAGCCGCGTTAAATATACCTCTGCTAGAATGGGTGAGCCCCACGTTCGGCTTTAGGCAATTGCACCCCCCAAGTTCTTCTCAAGCTTCGTCGCACAACTAGCGTCATCGAAGTATGGGAGCACAAGGAGCATGTTCTCGAATACGAGGGATGTGAATTCCAAACTGTTGTTGGCGGGAGAAGGCTATATCAGCGCGCTGAAGCTCGGACCGGCGTGTGCCTACATCATTCTATGCCGCATTACGACGTTGTTCTGGCCGCCTCCCGGTGAAATACATCGAGGACACTTCGTCTTTATCGCCGATGGTCGGTCAGTATGTAGTCATCTTGGCATCTCTTTCGCCTCTCGCTTACGAGAAAGCGCTTTGATATACTCACCGACGGGGTCCTCACGCTCGTCTTGATGCACGGAACACCCGGCCATCGCTAAAATGAGACTCATGCGTGATGGGGGAACATCATAAGTCATGCAACGGAGGTTGATGCTATAGGAGATGAAGCATTGTCGAACCATATGGGCACGTAAGCGGCCACTAAGAGTTCCACCCAGGTGCATCACGGTATTGGGGGAAAGGAAGACATTGGCATCAAATGGTTGACGAAGTGTATCTCAAGATATGTTCGGTATCTCACCCATTGGGCGGCCGAAGAAATCTTACACCATTCGGGTAGATTGCGAATCGTCAAGTTGGGCACACCTCGACCAACGACATCATGAGCAAAGTGACTTGCTGGTTTATCTATCCAATGGTGAAGAGTTGCAACATTCCAGGTGCATGTTAGGTGATTGACTGGTCTCATGTGCCGGGCGTCCTTTTTACTGATACAAGACCAGTATCCCAATCAAGCATCTTTAGCAGCTTCGTTGGTCATAGGAACCCTCACAACGAGGAAGTAGATAAAGGGTTCTGGATGATACCCCTGGAAACTCCTATCACATGGGTTGGTTCGAACTTCTCGATAAGAAACGCCACACTCATGACAAGTTCGTCTTTGCAGCTGAACGTCACGGAATCGTTCTGTGAACTGGCCATATCGTTGTACAACTGGGTACCCTGTTGTACAGGATGACCATGATGTTGCTGATCAACTCTCTCCTTGTTCAACTTGCTCAAAGTTGTGTCCTTTCCTGCCCAACCGGCAGCGACGCCCATATTACCGTCTTTGCCTGGTCAAATCAGCGTGATAATTATCCGTGGATCCTATCACGCACGCACCAACACTACTGGCGTCTTTCTTCCGGAATCTATCGATCCTATTTGCACTCTCTTTCTGGAATAACGCGATAACGTCCCATGACTCCTCTGCGTCCTATATGCTATCCGTTTATACCGGCGTGCTGGAGTCCATTGGTTCTAGCTCATTCTTCGGCTAACGCCTGCATTTCGCGATGCCGTCGTAGGGAAGGGTCTTACTCTAGGATCGACCAACACTCTACCCCTGGCGAAAGTTTGAACTCGAACGTCGAAGTTGAATCTGCAATAGCTGGGTCAAACAGATAAGAGGCCATATGTACTTAGACGTTCCGCAAATCCTCTCATAAATCAGGGTCGACTCGGCCCATCAGACACTCTTTGTCTTACGCGACTTGAGCGGCGACTCAGCGCTCAAATATTCACGGTCCAGTCTCCAAAGTACAATAGGCACATCTTGCCTTGTTCGCATTATAGCAATGCGGCCTTGGCTATTCCAACAAGGATCCACGGATTGGTGTGGTGTGACTGTTGGCGATGTCCGGCGGAAGTTTGTTTTATCCTCGTGCCCTCCCAGACCGCCCATATACGTTCCTGCGCGTGAGTTACTCAATGGTCAATTCAGTTGACCACTTACTCATCAGGGACAGTTCCGTGTGTATAGCTGGCAATGAAGTACGCTCATAAGAACATCCGTATGTAAGTAAGTATAATCCATACCCTCTTTCTTTTTCGCCAGCTTAGTACTTGCTCATGATGGATCCAAGGTCTGATGAACTCCTTCAATCATCCTTGTTCCAACCACCAGCAACGAGACTTTCGCTCTCTGAGCAGCTACGTCTCTCATACAAGCGTGCGCAAGCTGTAGCAAAGCTCTACGGTAAGAGGCTGGCTTTCTTATCGCTCATCGCTGTTGTTGAACATAATGATGACAGACCTCTCTGTCAATGATGTCCTCTTGACGACACAGAAGTTTTGGAACATGCACCTCGACCCTGTGTTTATCTCAGACGGTGCAGCGGGTGCGCTACTTGCGATCCATTACAACCTGTGTTGCGGAACGATCGCGAGCCATTCCATGGGTCGAAAGGACTTGTCGAAGGTCATCCAACGGCTCATTTCCTTTGAGGTCTCGTGAGTCCCCATTGCCTCCCATTCAAGTTGGATGAACCTCAGCGTTGTTTATGTAAGTGGGCAGTTCTGTCTCACCGAAGTTGGGCATGGGCTCGATGCTATCAGCCTCGAGACAACGGCTATCATGCAAGAAGACGGGTCCTTTATCCTGAATACTCCTCATTCAGGAGCAGCGAAGTGAGTGATCTATCTTGCAGGCGCATAGGCTCTGTCTAACCTGCTAGTAATCCAGGTACATGCCACCTACCTCCCCAGCGGGCATTCCTTGCATCGCGGTCGTCTTTGCTCATTTGATTGTTGACGAGGAGGACCGCGGTGTAAGGCCGTTTATCGTCTCACTCAACGATGGTGTCTCAATGTCACCGGGCATCTCCTCGAAGTGAGCTAGCACTTTCCTTCGCCCCAATGTCAATGCTCTGAATATCAGCTTCAGGGTACTACCCCCTAGAGGAGGAACAGACTACCTTGAACACTGTGTAACCACCTTTTCTAACGTCCGACTACCCCATTCAGCACTCCTCGGTACGACAGAGAAACCAAACAACCCTCGAGCGGTTTTCTTCTTCTCCATCAACCGTGTCGCCATCGGGACCCTTTCTATGGCCGCACTCAGCATCCCTGCAGTAGGGCGGGTGGCGCGCATTGTTGCCCAATACAGCAAACGTCGACATGTCACAGACTCGCGGACACACCTTCCTCGACCTATTATCTCATTCCCGACTCAACATATTCCGATCCTTACAGCTATTGCACAGGCATTCGTCATGAGATCAGGCTTGAAGACGTTCATTGATATTTTTACGAGTCGTGGATGTGATCCCGGACTGCGCCATTGTGTGGCTGCTATCGCGAAGGCCACCTTTCTTCCTCAAGCCCAGGCTACGCTGCTCACCTTGAGCGAGAGATGTGGCGCCCAAGGCCTCTTTGGATGTAACCAAATCACTAGCACCTACGTAAGATCAATTCTTTCCTGAATTTCAAGTGAGCGAGATAGTACTCACTTGTGACTTTGCTTTCTTTATAGAATACTCTACGAGGAGCAGGTATTGCAGAAGGAGATATCCTTGTCCTTTCCATCCGTAACTTAACATTGGTTTCTACATTATTTAACGGGCTACTCACCGGCACGCTTTGCAGGTTTCGCGGTCGAGATTTTACTTGGACGAATTAAGTTACCCCTAGCCAACGACCCTGAGTCTCCTCTCGCTCGCCATGAAACTTCGATGATTCAGGACCTTCGTGAGGTACTGTCCACCCTATCCGACCACCGCAACGAGAAATTCGAGAGGTTGGTCTTGCCAAGGTGTCAGCCCCTACTCCAAGCGATCGGCCACCGAATCGCCTATGAGTCGGCGTCTAAGGACCAAGTTGATGAAGATCTCGTCAACCTCTATGTTTCACACTGCTATAAGCAAGATGCCGGATGGTATGCGGAGAGTGGTGGAATTTCGGTGGCGGAGCAGAGACAATTAGAGATTGAATCAGTCTCTCGTCTATTACCCAAGCTGGATGAGTTGTTGGAGTTGTTGGGAACGGATGGGGGCATCACCGCGCCCATGGTTTCTGACGAGCTTTGGGACAGGTTCGTGGAAAGGCTACCTACACATGGCCATGTCCCTGGCACGACGTATTCGGTCACTCCTCATTTGTAGGATGTAAATTTGCAACCTCAAGCTTCATGTCTGGTTCAAGCCCCGTTTCTTATCGACGCCATCTTGGTGCTGAAATCCACAGTATAGGTGTTGAAGTGAAGTCCGACTGATCATCGACATCGATCAGCTACGACTCGTGTAGAGCTTAAACATCCTACTTGGCACATCCGGCGTTTTGTGTCTCGGACACGTTTGGTGAGGCCAGTCTCTTTTCAAAAAGCAGTATTGTACTTGGTCGATATCTGAGACATTTGGGTGGAAAGAGAGGGGTGAATCGCCATATTGGCTGCAACAAAGGCGTGTCCAAGAACGCTTTGGCGCGGTCCTAACTGGGAAGTAAGGGGTGGATAGGGGCACTAGGTTCGAAGGACTCACCTGAATCAGCGATCGGTCTTGCACTGGCCTTGCAGTTGTCCTTTGTCGACGTTCTCAACCAAATCCGCTGACCCTGGCGTCAGAGAAACCTAGGGGTTAGAGGTGGCATGAATCGGCTGGGCAAGGCAGTTGCCGACCCGTAGGGACCCATGGGTGTCCTCCCCACATTTTTTTTCGGTCGCTGGATGGCCTGCACAGATGAGCCCAATGGTGTTAGCTGGTGAAGGCGATGTGTGACCAATGTTGAGTTGAAGCTTATATTTCCCAGACCCAACCCAGACCGAGGGTTGGCGGACCGGAGGAAGGCAGGTGTTTTCTTGCGACCACGCAAAATGTTCCCGATGAATTTGCGTCGCGTCCATCGCGTCCACCACCACACATCGCGTCGGCCAACGACACATTTCTGCTGATACAACGCCTAAATGAACGCTACGCACCGAGGACGGGCGAAGCAGACGCGTAATATAGGCTCGATGGGAGCCTTCCGCTGACGTAATTCATATCAGGGAATAATTTTGGGGACGAGCTTGACCCCAGAGTGAGCAAATTTAAAAACACAACTTTTCAGTTTGCCTCGCTACTTCCTCGCCCCTTCCTCACTTCTTCCAAACTCCCAAAAGAAGGGCTCTCCCCCCTCCTCCCCCTCGTACCATCATCATGCCTGATTACGACCATTCAAGAGTGTCTCACTTCATCGGTGAGGACGACGCGTTTACTGTTTCGGGTACATTGCTCTCAGCTCATCTGGGCCATCATTCGCAGGGGGAAACTCGTTAGACAAGGCACCAGCAAGCAATGTACATGATTTCGTCAAGTCTCATGGAGGACATACTGTAATCACCAAGGTATGTGTTTCATACCATGGCGCGTTTTAGACGCGTTGCAAAATCACAGATGCTGATTAGATCACCCTTGTAGGTTCTCATAGCGAACAACGGTATGTCGCCTCCTTCATTCTTCCGAGAAAGTGAACTTACTTGGGGGTTTCCTAGGTATTGCTGCAGTAAAAGAGATCAGATCGATTCGTCAATGGAGTTATGAGACATTTGGCCATGAGAGGGCGATCGAGTTCACCGTCATGGCCACGCCCGAGGATCTCAAGGTCAATGCTGAATATATTCGTATGGCTGACCGATATATCGAAGTGCCTGGTGGGACCAACAATCACAACTACGCAAACGTCGACTTAATTGTCGATGTTGCTGAGCGAACTGGTGTCCATGCCGTTTGGGCTGGTTGGGGTCATGCTTCAGAAAACCCTCGTCTCCCCGAAAGTCTCGCAGCGAGCAAGAACAACATCGTGTTCATCGGTCCGCCTGGTAGCGCGATGAGGAGCTTGGGCGACAAAATCTCTAGTACGATCGTTGCGCAGAGTGCCGAGGTCCCCACAATGCCGTGGTCGGGGTCTGGTATCACTGATACCGAACTCTCTCCAGCGGGCTTCGTCACAGTGCCCGATCAAGCTTACAAGGACGCGTGTGTGACTACTGTGGAGGAGGGCCTCGCCAGAGCTGAAGTGATCGGCTATCCGGTCATGATCAAGGCCAGTGAAGGTGGAGGTGGAAAGGGTATCCGCAAAGTTGACAAGCCTGAATTCTTCAAGAACGCCTTCCATGCCGTAGCAGGAGAAATCCCAGGTGATAAATTCACGCGTCCGCAGTTTTGCTAAACTTACGCCATCGCTTTGGAAAGGTTCGCCCATCTTCGTTATGAAGCTCGCTGGCCAAGCTCGGCATTTGGAAGTACAGTTGCTGGCCGATCAGTATGGCAATGCTATATCCTTGTTTGGTCGTGACTGTTCCGTTCAACGTCGTCATCAGAAGATTATTGAAGAAGCTCCTGTCACGATTGCGAAACAAGATACCTTCGAGAACATGGAGAGGGCTGCCGTTCGCCTAGCGAAATTGGTGGGATATGTTAGCGCGGGTACTGTCGAATGTAGGTACCCTCTTCGCGTTTTCCAGATTGTATTGCTCAGTCTCACATCCATCCACCAGATCTATACAGCCACTCGGACGACTATTTCTACTTCCTCGAACTTAACCCACGTCTCCAAGTCGAGCATCCAACCACTGAAATGGTTTCTGGCGTCAATTTACCTGCTGCTCAGCTCCAAGTCGCTATGGGTCTTCCCCTCCATCGTATCCGCGATATTCGGCAACTTTACGGAGTTGGTCCTCATGGTACTTCGGAAATCGACTTCGAGATGGTAGCTCCAGAGGCTAACTCACTTCAACGCAAGCCTCGCCCCAAGGGTCACGTCGTGGCTGTCCGAATCACCGCTGAGAATCCCGACGCTGGATTCAAGCCATCGTCTGGTTCTATCCAAGAACTGAATTTCCGCTCCAGTACCAACGTCTGGGGTTACTTCTCGGTCACCACCGCTGGTGGGCTGCATGAATATGCCGACTCTCAGTTTGGCCACATCTTCGCGTATGGAGAGGATCGTTCGGAGAGTCGCAAGAACATGATTGTCGCCTTGAAGGAGTTGAGCATCCGTGGCGATTTCAGACATACCGTCGAGTATCTGATCAAGCTGCTCGAGCTGGAGGCGTTCAAGGAAAACACGATCACGACTGGCTGGCTCGACTCCTTGATCAGCAACAAGCTTACTGCTGAGCGCCCCGATCCTACTCTCGCCGTCATCTGTGGAGCCGTCACCAAGGCATACCTTGGTTCAGAAGCTTGCTGGACCGAATACAAGCGCATTCTCGACAAGGGTCAGGTTCCTGCCCGTGACGTCTTGAAGACCGTTTTCGGCATCGATTTCATTTACGAAAACGTTCGATACAACTTCACCGCCGCTCGATCTTCGTTGACAACGTGGACCTTGTTCTTGAACGGTGGACGTACGATGGTTGGTGCAAGGCCTCTTGCTGATGGTGGCCTACTCGTTTTGCTTGATGGGAAGTCGCACTCGGTTTACTGGAGAGAGGAAGTCGGCGCCTTGAGGTTGATGGTTGATGCAAAGACCTGTTTGATCGAACAGGAGAACGACCCTACTCAACTCAGGAGTCCTAGTCCAGGCAAGTTGGTTCGTTATCTAGTTGACAGTGGCGATCATATCAACGCTGGGGATGCCTATGCTGAAATCGAGGTACGTAACTCCTTATGCTCACTCTCTGTTCTCAACTGATAGTTTCCCTCTCTTAGGTCATGAAGATGTATATGCCTCTCACCGCTTCGGAGGACGGAACCGTCCAACTCATCAAGCAACCTGGTGTCAGCCTCGAGCCCGGTGACATCCTCGGTATCCTGACTCTCGATGACCCCGCCCGTGTCAAGCACGCCAAACCCTTTGAAGGCCTTCTCCCGACCATGGGTTCTCCTGCTGTCATTGGAGCCAAGCCTTACCAGCGTCTTGTTCATTGCGTTTCCACTCTCAACGATATCCTTGACGGCTTCGACAACCAGGCTATCATGAACTCTACGCTCAAAGAGTTGATCGACGCCCTTCATGATCCTGAGCTGCCTTTCTCTGAAATTTCCGCCATCCTCGCCGCTTTGTCCGGCCGCATGCCCGCGAAGTTGGAAGAGAGTATTCGTTCCGCGTTCGATGCTGCTAAATCCAAGACTGATGGTCACGAATTCCCTCACAACCGTGTCAAGAGACTGTTGGACCACTACGTTCAGGACAGCATCCTTCCCCAAGATCGTGCGATGTTCCGTTCGAAGTTGGAGACCCTATTTGACGTCTTGGAACGATACGCTGGTGGTTTGAAGGGTCACGAAGTCAATACCATCGCGACCCTACTAGAGCGATATGAGTCAACGGAGAAACTCTTTGGTGGAAGCATCGAGGCACGAGTGTTGGCGCTTCGTGAATTACACAAGGACGACTTAGACAAGGTCGTCCAGTTGGTGCTCAGTCACATCAAGGCACAGAGTAAGGCGAAGTTGGTTCTCGCTCTTCTCGACTACGTCAAATCAAGTGGGATGAACGTCTCTAACCCCGAGAGCAAGTTGTATAAAGTTCTCCAAAACCTGGCGGCTCTCGAGGCGAAGTACGTTCTTATGCCCGAAATCATCACTATGCGATTAACATCAATTCTAGGTCATCGACGCAAGTATCGCTGAAGGCACGCGAGGTCCTGATCTTGGGACAGCTGCCTTCATATGAGGAACGCTTAGGACAAATGGAGACGATCCTGAAGAACGCCGTCAACAACCACCATTATGGCGAGCAAGGGTCTGACTCACGGTCAGCAAATCTGTACTCCCTTTGGTCTTGGGCTAACAAATGCATCTAGTACGCCGTCCCCTGAGATCCTCAAAGAACTCAGTGATTCCCGGTTCACTGTGTACGATGTTTTACCAGCCTTCTTTAGCCACAGCGACGTTTTGGTCACTCTTGGTGAGTGCCATTTGAAATGTCGCTCTTCGTTTCTGAAATTTTCACTCCTTAGCTGCACTTGAGGTCTATGTTCGTCGTGCGTATCGTGCATATTCCCTTCTTTCCCTGGACTACGAAGAAGGCGATGCTCTTGATGATGGTGAAAATCCCTCCGTCGTAACATGGCGATTCAACCTCGGTCAAAGTCATTCGCCTCCTTCGACACCACGCCTTGCGTTCGGGTGCGTTCATCCTCTTGCTTTTGTGTTCCAACCTCTGACTATACAATTCAGCCCCGAGGCTCGCAGACAAGGGTCCGTCAGCGATCTGACCTACCTGATCAACCGTAGCTACTCTCAACCCGTTCGGACTGGTGTCATTGCCTCGTTCCCCAATTTCGAAGCGATGACCAAGGGCTTCGATAAAGTGGTCGGAACGCTCCCTGCCTTCGACGCTGAAGAGTTCCGACAACGTTACGGCTTGAACAGTCAGCCTCCCAATGTTGTCAACATAGGTCTGCGAATTTTCGATGAGGAAGACGATATGACCGATGCCGAGTGGTTCACAACGATCATCAAATTTGTCAACGAGCAAACCTCTCTCCTCAATCGCCGAGGAGTTCGCCGTATCACCACGTTTGTCTGTCGTCAAGGGCAATACCCGGTCTATATCACCTTGCGTGAGATCAATGGCGTCTGGGGTGAAGAACAGGCTATCCGAAACATCGAACCTGCCCTGGCATATCAGCTTGAGCTCAGCCGCTTGTCCAACTACAACCTCACACCCTGCTTCGTGGAAACCAAGCAGGTGCATATCTACCATGCAGTGGCTCGAGAGAACCAACTTGATAGCCGGTTCTTCATTCGCGCTCTTGTGCGCCCTGGACGAATTCGCGGGTCGATGAGCATGGCTGAATACCTCATCTCCGAAACTGATCGCCTTGTCACCGAGGTACTCGATGCACTTGAAGTAGTCAGCGCTCAGCACAGGAACGCAGATTGCAACCACATCTTCATGAACTTTGTTTACAACCTTCCCGTCACTTATGAAGATGTTCTCGCGGCGATCTCCGGCTTCATCGAACGACATGGCAAGAGATTATGGCGTCTTCACGTCACCGGCTCTGAGATTCGCATCGCTCTTGAGGACAGCGATGGCAATGTCACTCCCATCCGTTGCATCATCGAAAACGTCTCAGGATTCATTGTCAACTACCATGGCTACCAAGAGATCACGACGGACAAGGGCACCACGATTCTCAAGTCCATTGGGGACAAAGGCCCCCTCCATCTTCAACCTGTTCACCAAGCCTATCCTACCAAAGAGTCGCTCCAACCTAAACGTTACCAGGCTCATCTCGTCGGGACGACATATGTGTACGACTTCCCTGACCTCTTCTCCAAGGCTCTGCAAAACGTCTGGGCGAAGGCCCGTGAAACCAACAGCGCATTGGTTCCCCCCAAGCGGTTCTTGGACTCGAAGGAGCTAGTCCTTGACGAGCACGATGAGTTGACCGAAGTCGACAGAGCGCCCGGCAACAATACGTTTGGTATGGTGGCCTGGGTGTTTACCCTTCGTACACCTGAATTCCCTCAAGGTCGCCGGGTCGTTGTAGTGGCCAACGACATCACCTATAAGATTGGTTCGTTTGGTCCCGTCGAAGATCAATTCTTCTACCTAGTCACCCAGTACGCTCGCAGTCTCGGCCTTCCCCGCATCTACCTCTCCGCGAACTCTGGCGCTCGCATCGGACTGGCTGAGGAAACTATCGGCCTCTTCTCGTGCGCTTGGAACGATTCAGAACATCCTGACAAGGGAGTTGATTACTTGTATCTCACCCATGATAACTACCTGAAGCTTCGCGAGAAAGGAGCCGACGCTGTGCGTACTGTCGAGATCGAAGAAGATGGCGAACGTCGGCACAAGATCACCGATATTATTGGTCTGCAAGATGGCTTAGGTGTGGAATCTCTGAAGGGATCCGGTCTCATCGCTGGTGAAACATCACGGGCTTACGACGATATCTTTACCATCACTTTGGTCACTGCTCGGTCTGTAGGCATTGGTGCTTACCTCGTTCGTCTTGGTGAACGTGCCGTTCAAGTCGAAGGCCAACCCATCATCTTGACTGGTGCACCCGCTCTCAACAAGGTTCTCGGTCGGGAGGTTTACACTTCTAACCTGCAGCTCGGTGGTACCCAGATCATGTTCAAGAACGGTGTCTCGCATCTTACTGCTGGTAGTGACTTGCAAGGTGCCACTCAAATCCTCGAGTGGCTCTCGTATGTGCCTGAATGCAAAGGCGCGCCTTTGCCCATCCGCGAAACTGTCGACACCTGGGATCGTGATATTGGCTACACCCCACCCAAAGGACCATACGATCCCAGATGGTTCATCGAGGGCAAGAAAGATGAAGCCTCGGAGGAGTGGCTTAGCGGTTTCTTCGACAAGGGTTCTTTCCAGGAAACGCTCAGTGGTTGGGCGCAAACTGTCGTTGTCGGACGTGCAAGGCTTGGAGGCGTACCCATGGGTGTCATCGCAGTTGAAACCCGCACCATCGAGCGGATTGTTCCCGCCGACCCAGCCAACCCAGCCTCCTTCGAACAGCGAATCATGGAAGCCGGTCAAGTTTGGTACCCCAACTCTGCCTACAAGACTGCTCAAGCTATCTTTGACTTCAACCGTGAAGGCTTGCCCTTGATGATCTTCGCCAACTGGCGAGGTTTCTCCGGTGGACAACAAGACATGTACGACGAGATCTTGAAGCAGGGATCGAAGATCGTCGATGGCTTGTCCAGTTACAAGCAACCTGTGTTCGTTTACATCGTCCCGAACGGTGAACTTCGTGGTGGTGCTTGGGTCGTCTTGGATCCTTCTATCAACCCGGAGCAGATGGAGATGTACGCGGACGTTGATGCCCGCGCTGGTGTCCTCGAACCCGAGGGCGTTGTTGAGATCAAGATGCGTCGCGACAAGATTCTTACGTTGATGGAGCGTCTCGACTCTGAGTATGCATCCCTCAAGCAAGCCAGCAAGGACACCTCGAAGACGGATGAAGAACGTGCCAAGTCTTCTAGCGCACTCAAAGCCAGGGAGACCTTCCTCCAACCTACCTACAAACAGATCGCCCTGCTCTATGCCGACCTTCATGAGTAAGTCCCCTCATTTTCCATGACATTCCTTCACTCATCTCTTTTATCTAGCCGTGCCGGACGTATGGAAGCCAAAGGATGCGCTAAGCCTGCTGAATGGAAGGATGCTCGTCGCTACTTCTACTGGAGACTGCGCGCTCGTGTTGCTCGATCTCGTGCACTATCCCAACTGGCCGAGGCTAGCCCCAGTTCCTCCTCAGAATATCGTACCCGCCTGCTCGACAACCTTCTCGACATGGACGTTGAATCATCGAATCAAGAGCAGGCCGAATCCGTTGAGGCACTCGATCTCTCAAAAACTGTCACGCAATTGAAGGCCGACGATCTCATTCGTAAACTTGCTACCCTCATCTCGGAAGACAGGAAAGCGGCGATGGATGGACTGGCTCGACTTGCTAACGAATTCAGCGAGGATGACCGTTCATCTTTGATATCGTTGCTACAAACACCGCGTTCTCCAGGTACGTCGTTACTCCTCCCACTCGCTCAACCACATCTAACTCGTTATCTCATAGCTCCGCCATCATACGGCACCTCATAATGTTCTCAATCTCTCATTTTTCTTTTTCTTGCTCTCGGATCCCTTGCTGTTGTTGTCTGTCATAGATGCTTACGATTCAAATCTTCATGCTCAATTTACGTTACATAGACGCATTTTCCCCATCTGTTACATATTTCCTAATGCTCCATATATCAACAAGTACTCAATGAATATACTTTTCTCTTGTTACATACCCAATGCCTGGCAAAACCGGAACACCCAAAAGAAACGACTGCATCTTCGCTGTGCGGCGATAAAAGCAGACGCCATCTAATGCGATTGCGTTGCGGAAAAGTTTGGGTATCCATTATCCACTCTTCGCAACGAACGCATCGTATTGCTTGGGCGTGAATGTCTTCTGTAAGAGGAAGAGAGTACTTAATGGCCGAAACACAGAAGCATACGAACACACCTGAGAGAAGGCGTGCATCTGAGCTATTTCATTCTTCAACAACTCGTTCACTAGTCCCCATCAGTGAAGGGGTCTTTCACCTCAATTTAGGCCCTACCCCAGCGATGCCTAGCCAGCGTCGTTTTACCTTCAAAAGACTATAAAGCATCTTTTGAGTCGTAAATTCGGAAACCTGATTTTCCTTTGCAAAACTCACCTCGCTGACTATTATGATAGCATAGTTTTCTCCACAGCCGCTCGATTGGTCTTCTATCTCAAGATGCGCGACGGGGATGGCATTACGGATGATGGCCTCGAGGACGTTCGTGTCGACAGCCATGGTCAAAAGAGGGAAGCCAAATATCTGATAAGATCAGGTCATTGACATCGATCGCGATCGTCCTTTCTGGGCGCTTAGCGCAATGGCCACCTTCGCCAAGCAAACTTTCAACGCCGCAACCTACGCCTCGTTCCGTCCGAGCTATCCTAGACAACTCTTTGATTATATCTTCAAATTCCATGAGTTTGGGTCTCCTGTGAACAGTCCCCCTTCAGAGGCGCCTGTGGGTCTACCCAAACCGCGATGGAACTTAGCCGTGGACCTTGGATGTGGTACTGGTGAATCCACTTTCTTCTTCGGTATTTTCAGTTTGGTTGTAGTGCCTAATTTTCGGTAATATTTAGGTCAAGCTACCACTGAGCTCACTCCTTTCAAGAGAGTAATTGGCGTCGATCCTTCTCCGGGGATGATCGAAAACGCCCGATCCCATTTGGCTTCACTCAGGTTGGACAATTCTGGACAATACGAATTCGTCCAGTCGTCTGCTGAGGACTTGAATATCCTGAGCAATGAGAGTGTAGATTTGCTTATCGCAGGTATGCACCTCTGCTAGCGACCAACACAGCGCGCTGATGTGATTCGCGTCGTACTATTGTAGCCCAAGCCTGTCACTGGTTCAATTGGGACAAAGCATGGCCCGAATTTGCCAGAGTCCTTGCGCCGGGTGGGAGCGCCGCATTTTGGGTACTTCATTTACCACTTGATATCAATCGGTGACGATGATTTTAATTTTACGGATGGCTCTACAGGTCTACTCGGAGTTTCGTCTCTCCCAACATCCATCACTCACCCCTCTGATCACGGAATACGCCCAAGGAGCTGATCCCGCTAACTCACTTGGACCCTACTGGCAGCAACCGGGTCGAGGTATCCTTGAAGGGCATCTCCTTGACGTCCCGGAGCCACAGGCAGTCTTGGGCGATGGAACTCTTTCGAAGCTCCATCGGGTGTATTTTACTGGCGATCACTACCCGGAACTCCCTTCCGCGCAACTTCCAATCATCCTGCGTAAACGGATGACCTGGCTGAATGTTCACGAGTATCTCCGTACTTGGAGTTCATTGCATACGTTCCAGGAGAAGTTCCCTGACGATGTGAAGCATGACGATGGGGATATCGCAACACGATTTTGGAAGGCATTGATGAAGGGGGCTGGAGCAGGGAGCGATACAGAGCAAGTTGACATCGAGTGGCCTCTTGCATTGATACTAGCGAAGAAACTATGAAAAGGGAAACAACGCAATCCTTCATGCTCTGTCGCATGTAAGACAATCTCTTTGTGCTCGGTGCCTTCCCTTCCCTTCACTCGATCGGTTCCCTTTGTACCAAGAACATGTTACAGGGTATATAAATTCTGTCGAGGTGTAATCTACCTCCATCAACTTCTCTGTCTCCCTGGTGGCGACCTCGTTTTCTATTTCTCTCACATCGCTCTCTGTTCTTTTCCGTCATGCGAATCCACTTTCCTCAACTGCGCAAGAAGCTCCCTCTTTTGTACTCCCCTTCACCCTTGCTTCCTTACCTTCATATCTCATCTCTCTCATAGCCGCAATCGGACATCAAGCATCTCAGTTCATGAGCCTTTGAATCCTCCCAATCATCCGAATTTATCACTGAAGCAGAGGTTCTCGCTCTTCTTGAAGAGAATGCGTAGTCAAGCAACGAACCGCAGACGACAACCTAGTACCCGCAGGGTATCCTTCATGCCCGCCGATTTCACCCTCGTCTCAGTACCTGCTACCTGGTCTGGCACCGAGCATCGTAGATCACAATTGTGGGTGGTTACCGAGTAAATACTTCAGTCCTATTGTGTGCACTGTGCATCCGTACGTCCGAACACTGGCCGTCGTCAATCAGTATCAATATCTACAGGGAGACTGGTGATGCATGGCGAGATGGCCGAGCGGTCTAAGGCGCCAGACTAAGGATCAGCTCATCTGATGAGCAACTCAATCTGGTCTTTCGGGGCGTGGGTTCGAATCCCACTCTCGTCAAAACCTTTTGCCGCTTTCGAGGAGCAGCCCCTATTCATGTCCCTGACTTGGTTTGTACCCGAGAAAATTTTCTGTTCCTCTTTTTCGCCTGAACCACAACGTACTCACTCGCCACCGATTTTCCTCATTTCTGAATGTGAGTTGGCTTTCTTTCTCGCTGCGTAACACCATCGCATTCCATGATGCTACTCGTAATTTGCGTTCGAGCCACTTCTTCCGCATTGGGACCACTTTCGCCGGTGTGTCTTGGAGAGGTGGCATGAGACAGCTATTTTTGTACTGAACCTTCCCATCATCTAGTCTGTTCATTTCTAGACATGACTTACTGACTCGCATCGTTTCTTTAGGTTAGATCTCATCAGATTTAATGCCAGTGTAACTAGTTGCATCGTAGTCGTCAATCCAGCACAGCAGTTTCACCTCGCTTTCATTTGTGACCTTCCCTCTTCCAAGTTTATGCGGCATCATAATCGGTTACCAACAAGTTTGAGGCCCCCTAAGAATGCCCCGTCCCATGCGGTGTCGGGATCCGTTGATGAATCTGTCTCTGTTTTGATCACAGCGCCAACTCGGTCACTTCGCCTGCCTGGGGCGGAAGGAGGGAAAGTTCCCATGATGGAATTACTCATGCATTTCGTGGTTGATTCCGTTCTATCAGAATGATCTCAATACGTTTGATGCTGTTGCCGCCGCTGCCATGCTCTCATAATAAGCATGGGTAACCGACATACACTCACTGGTTGCCTTCGGTTCCTCCCTCCCAACAATGTCCACCAATACGACCTCCCTTCCTTACCTTGCTGTGAGTGTCTCGAACCGCGTCAACTATGGCTTGTTCTTTGGTGGAATGTACATCGCAGCGATGTCAGTCTGATTTTCCCCCGTGGCAACGCAAGCTTTCTAACGTTTTCTACAGTCTGTTCGGGATAACCATCGTTCAGGCCTCTACTTTCTTCTTCGTTCATCGGCGGGACCCGATACTTCATAAAGCTGTGGTTTGTCGCTTTTTTGTTCAACGCTCCTCCAAGATGTACTCTTACCGGAAGGATGACAATAGGTTACCGCGCTTCTGTGGGTCCTCCTGATGTCACAACAAGTCCTCGGTTGACTTACCACTTACACTCACAGTATATTCGACATGACGCACCTTGCACTTGTGGCCAACTCTTTCTTCAACTACGTCGTTGTGCACTCAGGCGACACGGCGCCGCCGGCGGTGACTTGGTCCTGCGTGGTACATCATTTGATCAATTTCCCCTCCCTTGCATTGCCTTCTAACATGCAGTCTTTGCATTACATTGAAGGCTTTCTACGTTCTTGAGGTTCGGCCCGTCGGATCTCTTGCATCGATTCTATGATTCATCCTTTTTTTGCAGACCATTACTATCGCCATCGCCCACTGTATGTACACGTTCCGCCTTTGGACGAGTAAGCTTCGTTCCCTCCTTCCAAGCGCACATCCCGGTCTTACTCTGGACTCTCCAGTGGGAAAGGGCGTCCTCAAGCGCGCACAGGTTATCATCCTTCAAGTCAGTCGTCATTGCCTACACTTTGAGAGGGGGGTTTCGCTGACCTTTCGCGCCAGTTCTTGGTTGCAAGCTCGCTAGGTATCAATCATCAAATTGCAACAGTACTTTCTGATTCAGCGCTCACCTCTATCTTTAGTTTCAGGGCTTTGTGAGTCAAGACACCCTTGACGTCCACTAACAACCCCCTTGACACCAACATCCTGTGTACCTAGACGTCGCCGCACTCCTTGCACGCCGCCTCCAACGGGGCTCCTTCATCGATGTCTTCTCAGAGCCCGACTTGTTTGTCAGTCATACCATTCATCAGTTTCCCAACGATCGAAACTGGACACTGATTGTGTGTTCATAGCCCATGAACGTCCTCAACCTTTCCTTGAACTGTGTCGTCGATATTGCAGTGGTTGCGATCCTAACACCTGAGTTATCGCATCAAACTACAGTTTCATGGTACGCTCCGTCGTTCGTCGCCTATCCTCCGGCGAAAGTCTCCCTCATATCGTTTTACATACTGCTATGGTATCCAGGACCACTTCAACGTTCATGTTAATCATCGCTTACGCGCTCAACACCGGGATATTCAATTTGTACGGCTCTCTTGTCCATTCTAATCATTGTACGACTGCACTAATTGAACGATCGACGCTCAGAATTTTCTCCCTTGGCGCGATTATTGCTGTACGTCCTCCTCAGCGATCAACTATATCGCCTTGTCCGTATGCGCAATCCTAACCTTCTCTCTCTCTCAAAGTTTATCTCATGGCGACATTCGCTGTTATTTTTAGCCCCTCGTATCATACTCATGACAGGTAGGTCTTCTGCGAGCCTTCTAGCCTTCCCAGCCCTCGGTCCAGTTCTCGAATTCTGACATTACCTCTCACAGTCCATGTCAACTCATTGATGGCAATGTACATATCCCCCTTCTCTTCTCCGTATCAAAGTTATTCTTCTAACCAACTTGAATAGGTTCAACGCGCGACACTACTTCCGCCCACGTGCGACCAACACCGTCATCCTCCAAGCCCACGACGCCTCCATAACCGTCTCTAAAGTCGGCGGGCTGCGCGTCAAGTCCCTCCGAACAACACACGACGACGGTCCGACGGTGAACACAGCTGGATTGCCGCTGTTTACGAAACATGATAGTGAAATTGATGTAAGCAAACCTAGATTATGATTTTATCTTGGTTGATTGTGGAACGCTGACTGTCGTTTTGTGTTTTCTAGTTGTTTCGTCCTTCGGATATCGAGGTCAACGTTCATACGACTCAGGATAACCGAGTCAGCCCTTCGCATGATTATCCTTACTCCCTACCTCGTTATTTTTAGTCCATCCTAGTCCATCTGACCAACTTACTTACGTGGAAGCAGTCGAGGAGGCAAGTCGCTGTGGGAGGTGTGGCAGTGAGGTCATGCGGGGAGCTTGTAACAAATCAAGTCCATCTACCATCTATCATTTCACGTATGTATCGGAACCTAAACAGCGTCCGGGTTTCTCGTACATCAATTCTTGTTCATACTATTCGCTTTGTTATGCACCAGTGTAGCCTTTAGCTTCCTTCCCACCAATCTATCAGAAGTACACGTTTTTCTGACCTGTACATTGTTCAGTGATACTGAACGCATGGATTTCATCGCGGTGTATTTTGATCCATTGTTTAAATTTGATGAGGTCGTTCGATTAAAATGGGTATGAACGTGTAGATGTATACTACCTACTAGCAAGGGTGGGAGATGGGGATGAAGTAAGGGGGGTTGATCGGAGGGGGGGTATATCGGAGTATGGATGTATGGAGTACACAGCAGATGGAGACAACGATGATAACAACTTACAAACAAGACGAGTGATGATGGTACAACAGAAAGCAACTAAGAAACCAAGTCCAATAAGGATAGCGAAAGAAGAAGGGGAAGATAAAGAAAACCAGTTAAACAGCGACAACTTGGTGGACGATGAACGAGGAAAGATGAACGAGGAGATCGACGGAAAGCGGGGGTTGATATGAAAGGATAAAGATATTGATACAGTCCGAGATTCTTTTCTTGAGAGATACAAAGCGGGAAGCAGAAAGGATACAGTCCGAACCGAGGAGAGAAAGCAGTCGAGGCGGGTCCATGCGCACTGCGCACGGGAGGAGTTGTGGAGGGAAAACAGCTAGGGACCAGGGAATCTTGAGATGAGAGAGAACAATGGGCGGGCGATTCGGCTTTAGGGATCTAAGATACGTCCGTTCTTTTCCCTAGATGAAATGAATAATAAAAAGCAGATCATGCAGTTGGTTGACTGCCAAAATTGATAAACCAAGAGCCTGAGCCGTCCGTTGCAGGACTGAGCCCGAGGAAGAGCGTGTTTTGGCCGAGCCAGTCGAGTCTTTTCAGCCCCGCACGGTAATCATCCGGTTTGTTTGCCGTGCGACGGGCGAATGACTCGGATAGATGAGATCGCTGGTGCGGCTGGAGGGCGGCCATCTCGTGGCGGGATATACCCGCCTGAAGCGCTAAGTAAATTTGGTGCAGCACGTCATATAAGGTCAATCCATGTTGGTTTTCGACCTGGATGGGGAGGTCTACTTGGAGGGATTGGTTGTAGATCCTTATGAGGAGTCTAGGTATGCTAGGGTATGTTGCTGGGTCGGAGAGTTGGTGTTGTTGAGTCGATCGCTTGAAGCGGATCGTTTCGGTTGGGTATGCAAGGTTGAAGTATATTACACCAGAAGGGTTATAGACTAATGCAGGATGAATTTGGAACCCCGGTGAGCCTCCGCCATGTGAACGTTCTAATATTTTACCGAACGAATAGATTACCGGGTCAGAGTCGGTTTATTTAGGAAGGAACAATGGATTACTGACGGTTTCGGGGGTCATCTGGAAGCGGGATATTTCCTAATTGGGGAGCCCGCCCCGACGTCCAATTTTGGGGCAGTGCGACACCATAAGGGGATTGGCCAGGTGACAAGACATGAGTAGCAGGGTGATGCGGGGTGTGTGAGGTGCGGACTTTGTTCGTGTCATAGCTATAGGTGGATGGCGACGGTGAGGAGATGTGCATGTGCATGGTGGGAGGCGGACTACGGAAAGTTGGGGGACAAGGGAAATTACGAGTCGAGTCATAACACGTCCCGAAATCTTTATAGCATGGTGGGTTATCAACACGCAAATATTCGAGCCAACAACGACATACAGGATTGTTTACAGGCGGGACAATGACTCGAGTCACGCCGGAGCTCGCAGCTGCTCGGGTGAGTCGCGTCTGGCCAATGGCGTCCTCGGCGAAGCTGTTGTTCGAGTCATAAGACCGACTTTTAGCGCCAGTCGGTTAGCCTTATCGGGTAAATCAGCGTCGGTGTCAATCAAAAAAGGAAACACATGGGCGCACCCCCGCCCTTTCCATCAAACCGCCCACGCTAGAAGACCCCAACCATTGTCATCCTTGACAGCTTCCACAGGGCGAAGGGGTCGATGTTTACGCGCCAAGACGAGCTGCTCGCGAGTACTGCAGTGAGTCGGTTTGTGGCATGTCGCGACTCGCAATCTAAAAACAAACATCAGAGCTGCACAGGTATCAAAATGCATGAGTTGGCTGTAACGGCTGTGGGGCTGTATGTGTTCTCCACATATGCTCACCTCTGGCTCTGGGGTAGCAGACACGCTCTCAAATCGCCGCACTGTCACGGTCGTTACTGGTTGATCGGGAAAAGTGGGGTTTCGGCGCCTATTGCAAAGTGCCCGCTTAACGCCGCGGACTACCGTGACATACGGGCAACATAACAGCCCACAGTCGCGACTTCAACCACAGGCTTCATCACACATCCATATCAGATATGCTTCAGTTTTGCCGTGTGATCATCTCGGCAGAGGCAGGCTATGCTGATTTTCGAACTTCCTGTTTCTGGCGTCAGCATGGAACCCCATACACAAACCTTGCCTGTTGCTCACTTTGAAAGGACTCGGAATAGCCAGCTGACGCTTCAAGATGCCAAACCTGCATCTGGAACTCAACGTGGATAGGCGTGACGACGCGGTAACTGCCTTGAAGCGAAGAGTGAAATTCGCTGGAATATATAGCCTAAACCCACACAAGGGAGTCGGGACCGAGCTTGGAGGACAGCAAGCATTCAAATATTATTCAGAACGCAAGTACCTAACTTCTCAAGTCGCTGAAAAGATACCCGATGATGAAGTTGACGGGAGCAGATCGTTGAACAGTCGGCTGGAGTTGGCGTTGTCGAGCTAGTTGAACTTGGAGAATTCAGTGCGTCCTCGTCGGTTTTGTCGCCTACGAACACGCACTAACCATCCGCCCATCTTTCCATTATCCATTATTAGAGACACCGTTCGGCCCATCGTTATCTTGGAATATGTGATGATGACTCTCGAGAGTCAAAGAGGATGAATACATGCTCTCGATGAACATGCCGTTTTCGAGCATACTCCTTTTTTGGAAAGGATGTATTTGCGCGTACCACCCTGAAGAGCGACGCCGACGCTCATCGAGTCTGGCGACTACAGGCTCGTCGACACCGCCGAAGTTGCTTGCGTCGGTGTGAGGGGAGACGATGGTGTCGCTGATCAAGCTGTTTGGACGCGTCATACTCCCTTTCCCCTCCTCAATCGCCTCTCGAAGGCCCAACACATACATACCTGGTTTATTTTCTTTGCAAAATGGCAATTTTTCCCCTTGAAACCTCGTTGCGTACTCTCGCTGCCGCATTTTCCGCTGAATTATCGGCACTTGGCCTGACTGGACATTGTTTGTTCCCCTGCCCTCGGTCGTTTATTCATTGGACGATAATACGAACCTCAAGCTCGAGGAGCACGGCGCTCATCGCCGAGACTTCATTTCGTTTTCTGAATGTTGCCCTTGCTCTCGCCTTGCTCTCGCCTTGCTGTTTCTGGACAATTTAAATTTGTCGTCTGGCACTGCTCGATCTCAAAGCACCCAACAAGTAACCAGAAGAATTAGAAGATGCGATAATTGTGGAACGCCAGCGGTTATTCCAAAATAATCCGGTCGAACAACATGGACGCTCAGGCTGTTATGACATACGGACAATACCACAGCCTGGAAGTTGCAACTTCAACATCATGCCTTTGATCACGGGTCCTTGTTGCGATGATATGTTTCGAATCCAGCCGCGCACATGAGCACCCACACCATCATCCCGGGTACCATCCAACCGTCTCGTGGGTACGTTTCAGTCCTCGAAATATCCCATCACGCATCTGCATCAGCACCTATACCCACCGGCCTCCTGTTCACTGAGTCTGATGCTAGATGAACAGAAGCACTTGACAGAGGTTTGATATAACTAAAGGCGTCACTTGGCAGGCTATGCTTTTCCCCTTCCCCAACTTCCTGTTTCTCGAACCTTGAGGATGAACGTGGAGTCTGCGTCTCTGAACTATGCATTCTTCTTTGCTGGGCTTCTCATTGCTGCGGTGTGAGTCCGACATCGTCGCTGGAGAAGACGATAGACTGTTGACCGCAGTGGTTCTGCGAACAGACTACTTGGAATCACCATAGTTCAGGCATCGACGTTCTTCTTTGTCCATCGGAAGGACCCTCGAGGACACAAGGCTGTGGTGAGTCGCTATTCCGTCTGACTCGCTTGTGCTCACCCGCGGACTACCCACACTAAGATCACCTCGGTTCTGTACGAACGCCATTATCCACTCAAAATGGTGCCCTAATCCAAGTTGCTACAGGACCCTTGACGTTCTGCATTTCGCATTCGTCGCTACGTCGTTTTTCAGTTACGTCGTGCTGCAACCCGCTGGTAAAAAGCCGGATGACATACATTTCATCTGGTCGTGTAAGGTATCTACTCTAGGCACTATCTCTTCCCTATAACATGGAGGATATTCACCTTTTGCCTGTTTGTAGGTTTTCTACGCCTTAGAGGTACGTCAACGCGCCGCTCAGATCAACATGCGTCGTGCTGATTATCACTGTCTAGACCGTCACAATTGCCATCGCTCATTGGTACGCCATCACCTCCGCCGATGATACCTCATTGACATCTCTGACCAAACACTTCCCTCCAGTATGTATGGCCTTCGAATCTGGAGACGTGCGTCCACCCCTGCATCTATTCCCCAGAAAACGCGATAGCATTCTCCTTCTCCTTCACTAGTTGCGAAACCAGAAGACATCTTCGTCAGGTTAATCGCGGTCTCCGTGGTACGCTCTCTCACGTTCCTGTCAATTTGCTGCGCTTCTAAATCATGTTTATCTTAGTTCGTCTTGATCGCTGGTTCTTTCGGTACGCTCTCTCACACGTTATCGCTCGCGCCAGAACTGAGGGAAGGCTGATCATGATGCATGCTTTTGAAATGCGGTTTTTTATTACACAGCTGTCGGGATTGGTACGTTGCCGGGTTATCTGATAGGCCGTTTGATTCTGATGAGACTGCACCTCAGCAACGTCAGTTAAAGTGTACGCGTGTATTTCTGGGCTCACGACCATGCCTCTCACGTCTGATAATAATATGATCACAGGTTCGGCCTTTGGTCCCTCGCGAAAGGCTTTCAACCAACTTCGGTCAGTTATGCCGTCAATCTAACCAACGGCCAAACCATGCTTATCCATTCGATACCCTCTTACTTACTCTAGACATGGAATTTCATCAACCTGGGCCTTAGCTCCCTCGTTGATATCTTCGTTACAGGCTTATTAACATACTCGCTTTATCGACGGACGTCGTATTCGTGGTAGGTCACCATCAACCCATGTCACCAAGTACTCGGCTTGTTTATTTACGCTCTATATTGCATCTTAGGGCGCAGTCTGTCAATGAACTCTTCATAGCATTCGCGTTGAATACTGGGATGTTGACTGTGTAAGTGTCTTCTATGTACTCAAACTACATAGGCCAGTTCTTATAAGCGCACTTTCTTGTAGTCTCTTCTCCGCCGCAGCGTTCATTGCTGTAAGTTCATCTCTCTTATTTACTCATATCCTTGGAATGGATGATTTATATCGGTTTCGTTAGTTTGCTTCTAATCCTATGTCCCTCATCTTCCTGGCTTTCCGTATGGTCCTCATGGCTGGTAACGATCTTGTTCTACTGCCCTATTTCTATCCAAGTCTCATTCATGATACTACCCTTGTAGTCCACGTCAACTCGCTTATCGGGATGTGCGTCTCTCTCATGAACGCTCATACTATTCAATCCAACTAGTTACCTGACTTTCCTTTCGGAACTCTACTCTAGGTTCAACGCACGCTACTACTTCCGCGTCCAAACACCCCCATCAACTATCGTGATCCCGTCGCATCAAGCTTCCATCAACATATCGAAACACGGGCGTGCACGCGCCGTCCCTCATCATCACGGTGTACGATCATCAACGCCGACGATTAACGAAGCTGGGCTCCCGCTTTTTTCGAGGGATTCATTGGAATCGGAGGTAAGTTGGTTAAGGTGGTTCTTTCGAAGACGTTTGCTGACTGTCGTCTTTCGGCTGGTAGGGACATCCAACTATAGTAGAAGTCCATGTTACCACTACGCAGGATAAGAGCGTCACCTCTTTCTAGCTTAAAGTACTGAGAGATATTGGATTGATTTGTGTTTTGCTTTCTATTTTGTACCTGTGGATTATGTTTCGTTTCTTTTTCCCGAATGTCAGATGGACGATTATAACGACCTAGACTAAGCTACATAAAATGTATATCCAGTTTCCACGATGGGGGTATTACGGCATGATAATCAAAGGACGAAAAGATCGAAGGGGAGTGGTAGGATGAATGTAGAGTAAGTATGGATACAGATCTAAATAAATGAGAGGTGAGAGTTGACACATGCATGTTGAAGAAGTTTCAATTTGAAATCCAAATCCAGAAAAACCGAAATACCCATCATCGCCGTTCAGATGTTCATCACAGAACTCACACCCACGCACACACTCTATGTGACGGTCCCACCACTCCCATCAGCCGTTTCCAATCTGAACCAAGTCGGCAACATCTTCCATATCTTCTCCCTCTCCCTCGACGCCCAGTTCTCCAAGCTCCTCGCACAAGCTTTACACTCCGAAAACTCGGCGCTCTTCAACTGCCCCAACTCCTCCGCCACATACAACGGATCGCTGAACCCCCTCTCCCTGTCAAAAAGGTAATGCTGCGTAGCCAGCTCAACAAGCTCGGAGAAATCCTTTCGACATGCAGCGGCGGAGACGCATACCCCTGGGGGTGAGTAGGTTGATGATTTATTACGGGAGTGCACTTGGGTTGTGGGGTAACGGAGGTGTTGGCTTTGACCCATGGCCTGGATGAGGGTTGTTATGGCTTGTTGGAAGGCTTCTTTTCCTAGCGCTAGCCGTTGCACGTCGCTACTAGCGAGCGTAGGTGGGAACGAGGAAGGAGAGTGGTACAGCGGCTCATCTCCATTCGGCTCGAAGATTTGAGAGAATGTATATCGCGAGAGGTCGTAGAAAGCTGATATGAGGAGGGAGGGTGCATCCACTTCCCTGGCCAAGCTGATGACCGCCTACAAGGGTAGCCGTTAGATGGAATTCGAATGAGAACGCAACGGATAAATAAAGGATAAAACGTACAAGCGGCGAGGGGTATAGATGTCCCCCTGTTTCCATCTCATACGCTCTTGCGAGATCCTCCCTCGCGTCCCATGCTTTGAGGTTATCGGGCCATGCCACGGAGAGGTGTGCGAGTGCTTGATCTCGTAGAGACTCTATAATGTATTTCGTAGAGAGTCGTAGGATGCCCGATACGACCTTGAAGTCGGCTTGATTGTTATTGCCAAACTTTCTGTGAGATTAGGTAGCAATCAAGTTTCAGGCCTAACCTATGCATGCGATTATGAAGAATGGGTTACTCACGGACCATCATATAGAGCTGCGAAGAGGTTCGCCACATCGAAGGCCAAATCTTGAAGACAAAGGGTTGGGCAATCGACGATATCATGAAGGAGATCGTCTGAAGCACCATGTCCCTGTATACAGTTCAAGGACTCCAAGGCCTTTGCCTTTGCGGATACTTTGCTGCTCTCCTTCCTCGACGACGACTTGGGTTGTGGAACAGAGAACATGTCTCTGAAACATATAGATCGTCTCGCCAATTGATACATGTGCACCCTGAAGAGCGTGTTCTCCGCCCTACAAACGACGCTACCGTCCGGAAACCACAAGTCTTGGTGTCTTCGAAGCTCGGCGCCGCTCTCGATGTCGAAGAGACCCGTTGGTGATGCGTGTGTTTCGGTATCGTAAAGTGAGACATTGGAACTGCTCGAGGCGTCTTGTGAAGATGAAGAGTGCGCAGCCAGTGATGAGGACATAGATGATCTGATGCGTGAGCTGGTGAGGAGAGAAGGGTTTGGTGAGAATTCCATTGAACCGGAGGATGGGGGGAGGAAGCGAAAGTCGGTCAAGCCTACTGTCCAAACTCAAAGGGGAAATCTCCCCGGTTATATTTATGGGCGTCTATAACACAACGCCTTCAAGGCATCTGCCAACGACGTCAGTTCTTCTTCTGCTTCCATGCAACTAGCTATTTCAGGCCAATGCTCAAGCAGGTGATTACAGCGTAGCTCTTTCGTAGCACCAAGGAAACTTGCGAAGCGTGTGTATGTGTTGAGGAAGAGATAGGCACGCATCAGCCCTCCAAGGCCTGATCGGGGAGATTCTGAGTTACAGCTACATCACGAACTGATAGATATAAACGCACTCAATCTCCTTTACTTTCCTTCGGGTGTGTCTTGTAGCTCTTTCTCAAGCTGGAGACGCATGGCCAGCGCCCTAACTTGAGAAAGAACTACAGGACATAGTATGTCGTATTCAAATGAAAGCCTGTGATACAGTGACTGCCTCCTCTTTGAGAGGTCTTTCTCCAGCTCATTCCACTATAGCACCAAAGATGGTTGACGGACCATTCGCCCTCACTATTGCTATCCTTCCCTCGAACTGACAGGAGGGTTTGTAAGTCCTCAGACTACGCACACACCAGTAGTAGCGGATGTTACTACGGACAACGGATGCACGGAGGAAAGTTTAAGGGAGGGCCGGTGAAAAAGGGGCGGATTGGGTAATGTCCGGTTATGCCAAGGATGCGGCAAATAGATACAAAGAAATAGCTGTAAGATACGAGCAACAAGACGTCCAGACTCAGAGCCCTGTCATGACCGTGCACCCCTTCGGTACGTTTTGTTGCTCCCTTTCAAACACACATTGACTCTGATGCCGCAAAGTCCCTCTGCCTCAGATACGCCGAACAATCCCTTTCTCTCATCGAACCATTCGCTTCCTCCTTGCCTGTCTTCCTGATGCCCTCAAACTGAGAATGTACGGCTTCATCCACGCCCTCGCGACTCGTAAGAAATGGCACGACCTTCATCCCTCGATTCTGCGCCTTCCCTTTTCCCTGGTCCTTAAAGTTTCCGAAGACCACTCCGTTATCAATGAATCCGCCGCGCTCAAGTTGCTCGAGACTGAAAACATCCAAGGGATCAACGCGCCTTTCCTCGTCGATAATGTCGTAGGCCCTAATTCCAGCTTCCTGCTGTCGACGTTTATGTGCGGTGATCAGTGCGGGCGCGCCATGGCCAACGAGATGCTGCTTCCCTCAGACTGGGATCGGCTCATCCTAGACCTACGTGATCAGTTCGAATCGCTTCATGCACAGACTATATCAAACGACCATGTTATCTGCAACGCCGCGGGGCTCATCCCCAATGACCCACGCGCTTTGTGGATCGCCGAACGGAATGCTGACGTCTCATCGGTGGAAAAGTTCTTCAAGCAAATTTGGATTGGCCTTGATGGCCCCAAACAGAAGGCCATCCGACCTGTCATCGAGCCCCTCATCGCCCAGTCATCCAGCCTCGTGTTTTGCCACGGGGACTTGGCTCCTCGTAATCTCATTTTCTCGGATGGTTTGCAGAGTTGGAGGGATGGAAGGAGCCGCGTTGCCATCATCGACTGGGAGTACGCAATGTGGGCTACCCAACCCTGGGAGGCCCTCAAATCCATTGTCTGCGTACCATATCCAGATGATGAATGGGTCCTCGCCGTCCGTCGCATTTTCCCCTCGAGTAATGCTTACTTGGATGCCGAGTTGCTTTGGCGCGCGAAGTCCGGAGTCATGTTGATCTAGTGGCATACATAAGTACGCTTAACCTGTAATTCGTCCGACATGAGTCGCATTTCGCTTTGGCATAAGCGCCTCGTATGTTCTACAATGGTGCCTCAGCCTCATTCACCATCTCAGACGTTAACTCTAGACTCGCTGATATATGATAACCCATGCTCGGCTCAATAAGAATCCGATAACCCATGCTCGGCTCAATAAGAATCCTCATGATGATCATGCTCCGCTGTCGCTTGATCTGAGGGTACCTCGTCGCCCAATTTTTTGTCCGAGAAGAAATACCTTGAATGACAGTGTGTACATAATAACTGATGTAAACAGGGCATAACATCCTAGTGGCGAGGCCGCAGGAGGATGCCAGCGCCTTCCTTTTTTCCATCCTAACATGCTCTCACAAAATCCCCCAACTTCCTTTCAAATCGGAGGGCTATACGTTGCTGGATTCACTCAAGCTCGCGCCCCACATATCGGATTACTCGTCGCAACAAGTGAACAACAGGGAATATTGTTCCACATACGCATAGACCGTGCCACAAGCCCCTATTGGCAGTACCAACAACGCATCCAGCCTTTAGCCAGGGATATGTTCCTCAGCTCGTTGCTCTGTATCGCCAAAGGGCCATTCAACGCTCCCGACAGCCTGCAGACCATTGATGCAGCTGCGCGTGCGCTTTGCCCTCCCCTCAATGACGAGTTCGGACACTGCGCATCTTGGGTCCTCGACCTGATCGAAATCCTCAGCGCGGAAGGGTTGTGTACGATGAAGAGCAAAGATCAACTTGCCCTTGAGATCAATCAGTTCGCTCAAGAAAGCAAACCCTATGCTCGCAGAAATCGGTTTCCCAACGTTGCGAATGCCGTTTTCTGTTACTAAGCCGTGTTTTCCTCTCGTAGGTGGCCAATTCTCCCAGGTGACCAACCAATTCACCTCATACCCTTGCCAGTTGATATTTTGGGTCGTCCGCAGTGTTGGTAATCTCCGTCCCGCTCAAACCCATACTGAACGATAATATATTCAGATCGCTATGAAATTTACTCTTCCCAATCAGCCGGTGGATACACATGGGTGTAGGTCAGGGCCTGCTACAAGTAGCAATACCGTACTGGATCCTTGTTCTATATACTCGTAGAGAATATCTATCAGCCGTGCCAGCCGCACTTTTGTCACCACATCGCGTTTGCCTGATCCTGCCGCATAATTTTGCCATATATGTAAGGAGTTCGTGTCTGTGGAGTTGTCGAAGCCTAGAATTCCAAACGGAACGAGGCAGTTCAGAAGTTTGAGCTCCGGATAAGATATGCTCGACCATAAGGTCATCACACTTCGCCTTCCAAAAAGGAAGCTGTCCGTGCAGGGCCATTACAGCTAAGGTCAGCAATGTACTACTTTCGAATAGCGAGTAGAATCGTTTCAACGTCTTCTCCAGGGTCGTCGACAGCTTACCGCTGCTTGAGTTATATGCCTTAACTTACTGGGACGAACGTCCTCGGGCGGCGCGGTTCTGGAAGACCTGATACACCAGTCGACTGGAACATCAAGGCCTAAAGACGCAGAATAGTGAACCGACGCAGGCGGTCCGGCATGTTTGGCCTGCAATATAAAAGCTGGTTGATACCCAGGTCTTCGTCCTCCCATCCAAGTTCCATCTCTGCCAACGATGTACGCCTACCTCTTCTCGACCAACTGCATTTAAAGGCTGACTATCTTTCAGGAATCCAACGGAAGCCACTGCAGGCGCGCTCTATATCGCCGGCTTTGCCCAGGCTGGCCAACCGCACGCAGCGCTCTTAGTAGCGCAAACTAGCGATGCTGGCACCATCATGCACATCACCACAAAGGGCGGCGTCGACTGGTTCTATGAAGCCCGCAGACAGAGGATCACAGATTCTATTTCTTTCACCACTCTCCTTTGCCTGAGCGACTCGGTGGATTTAGAGGCCGTCAAAAGTATCTGTGCCAAGTTAACTGTCCCAGCTGGACAAGAGTTAGGGGAGTGCACTGCATGGGTGACCCGAGCTGTCGAGGCCCTCGAACAAGCGGGAATTGTTACGATTAGCTCGAACGCCGAAGCTGTTGTCCGAGAGTTCTCGGAGTTCGCTGCAGGGAATTTTTCTTTTGCCAGGACCTCCGCCTATCCTAACATAAAGGTCTCCGCCAGCTGTTCCTAAAGAAGGAGATGTATGATATTAATTAGAAATTGGTGTGATGCGTCGCATTGAAGGTTCCACCTCCTTACAATATGATGTTTACTTGTGGTGTGACGTGTCTCTCTATTCCCATTCTGTTGGGGTAGAAAATTGGCAGCAATCTCCCAAAGCCAAAAGGAAATTCCTGGCATCATCGAACGTTGAACACCAGTGTTTCGGTGAAGGACTAGGATCAGCGACAAGTCAACGTTCAACTTCCATTCATCGTGCGGTCGCTGGGCAGGAAAGCTCCAGTTCCTTGGCATAATCTAACGGAGACTCACGCCTCCCTTGACGAGGAGTCTGTTCGTTTGCGAAGAAAACCAAAAACAGCCTGCCATTTCGTCGCCGTAACCATCTGGTTGCCCAGTCCAAGAATTTATCCGTTGTGTAACGGTGCTATGGCCGCTTTTCGAAT
This sequence comes from Pleurotus salmoneostramineus, assembly GCA_002583695.1. Classification (NCBI taxonomy): domain Eukaryota; kingdom Fungi; phylum Basidiomycota; class Agaricomycetes; order Agaricales; family Pleurotaceae; genus Pleurotus; species Pleurotus salmoneostramineus. The sequence continues at coordinate 151,675 of BEWF01000147.1, forward strand.
AGCAGGTACCCGGGCCTGGAGTAGTAGTAGGTGACGTCGAGTTGATCGTTACCGGATGCCAGGGTACCGACTACCACAGCCACCATGAGACGAGAGTTCAACTGGCAAAGATGCTATGTATTAACATGCATTGTGAGCTTGTGTTCCCCGACCAGTTGGCGGTAAGAATTGAATGCGTACGGGGTATCCATTGACACCGAGGGGTGATGGTGCACGTTCTGGTCGCGATATGATCCCTATAGTGGCCTTCGCTACCTCACCATGTGCCGATGTTATCTTGGCCAAGTACGGAGTTGGGCAGGATACAAGGGTACTGTCATTTTGGTGCATGCAGTCCAGCATCACGAGAAATCGCAAATATTGGAAGATTTCCCTCCAATTTCGTCGTCGACAGATCGTCGCTCTGCAACGAAAAGGCACCATATGGTACATCCACCACGGGCGGACAACGCGAGGTCAAAGATCCTTTAATAACTCGGTCCGTAAGAGAAAGGGACCACCACATGGTTGGAACTGCGCCGTTGCCACTTCTCGACGGAGAATGATGGGATGGTCTGTTCCACAGTTCCCACCCGACTTGCTTTGATGTCGAGGTCACCGTCGGGCACGTTGTGTGTGAAGGGGATCCGCGATGACGCGGACGAGTCATGACGAAATGAGATATTCCCGGACGCTTTGTCGAAAAATTAAGTGTTTAAGCTTGCAGGCACCGACGAACGACCGCAGGGGTATGTTTTTGGGAGACAAAGAAAATTGTGTGTGAAAAAAGTTGGACGTGGATGAGATCCATCAAGACATTTGTTCGTGATCATTCTCAGAACCAGGCTGCATTGGGATCACATAGCAAAGGACTGCTCTCTTTCAACTCGAGCTCGGGTGGAGGGAGTGGACAAAGAGAGGTAAAAGTGACAATTGAGGTGGATCGGGACGTTGGTAACCACAAAGCTGCCATTGTCCCTTTTGCTCCGAGCCAACTCCACCAAAATGACAGACGGCTCGGTATAAAAACAGACCCTTGCATTTTATCAGACTCCTCCCATCGTTGCCTTCTTCCCCCCACCTTCCTTCTAACCTTCTAATCCCTTCTACTTTCTTTCAAGAGCTGAGCTCTGTGTTTTTCATTCCTTCAAGTTTGCGACTTTCAGACAACAAAATGGTTCATTTCTCACCGGCTTTCGTTTTCGCCATAACCGCGGCATCGGTTCATGCTCTTCCTTTGACGAAACGCATCGCTCAGAGCATCTCTGCGTCCACCGCAAAGTGGGAGCAAGCTTGTGTATGTCTTCGTTTTTTATCTTATCACTGAGCAAAAACTGATTACCCCGTAACGGATCTGCTAGCTTGCCGCCGGAGGTGGTCAGCAATGCAACCCCGTTTCGGTCAACTCGTTTTCTACCCTTCTCGCCGCCGTGGGACCTTGTGGTCAGCAGGATGCAGCCGACTCTATGGTCGACCTCGCCAAAACTCTAGGGAACGACCCAGAGATGATCAGGCTAGCCCAGATCTTTGTTCAGCAACCCCGTAACACGGTAAGTTTCCCCACAACCCGACTATACCATTTTCGGTACTCAATCGCGCTCCTCGATAGCCTACGTCCCTCTCTGTCCAATATTGCGACAAGGCACCGAGGAACTCGGAGCTCAATGGGCTCTTCCAATGCCAATTCGCTGGTGCCAACCCCACGACCTTTGTCGGTGGTGTCGCCGTCGGGCAACCTGGTACCATTCCGTTCGCTCTGAACGCCCCGGTTAGCCCTCCTGGTTCGTGTCCAGCAAGCCCGAACGCAGCTGTCCCCGATGGTGCACAACTTTCGGACATTGTTCAGAATCCGGGCGTCGGTAATGCCGGCAACGGAAATGGAAATGGAAACAACGGAGGTAACAACAACAATACTCCCCCTCCTGCCGTCACTTCGGTTTCTACCGCTCCCCCTGCTGTTACGGCTGCGCCTCCCGCTTCTGGGAACAATGGTGGATTCAAGCTGCAAAACGGCCAAGACGCACAAGCTTTGAACGCTCAGTTCGCCGGTCTTAGTTTGCAGTCGCCCTGTGAAGGTGTGTACATTCACCTTATACTTCCCCCATTTGTATTCTGACATCTCTTCTTCTAAGACGGTGATCAAGCTTGCGTCAACGGTGGATTCGCACAGTGCGTTGGTGGCCGTTTCGTCATCGCTACTTGCAGCGCTCCCCTTCAGTGTTTCGCCCTTCCTCTAGTCAACAAACCCGGAACCAGTCTCGCTTGCACCACTGAAAGCGACGCAGAGGCTCGTATTGCTGCTAGTGGTGCTACCGGCGGTTTGACTGGTGGTGCCGCTGCTCCCAACAACGGCAATAACAATAACAATGGCAACAACAACAACAACGGCAATAACGGCAACGCTGCCCCCGCGCCCGCTCCTTCACCTGCCGCTCCACCTCCCAACAACGGCAACAACGCTTCCGGCGACTTCAAACTCCAGAACGGCAAGGACGCTCAAGCCCAAAACGCCCAATTCGCTTCTCTCACCGCCGCTTCAGCGTGTCAAGAGGGTCAGCAAGCTTGTGTCGAAGGGGCTTTCGCTCAGTGTGTCAACGGACGATTCGTTCTCACTCAATGCGCTGGTACTCTTACGTGCGCTGCGTTGCCTTTGGTCAACAAACCCGGAACGAGTATCACTTGCACCACTCAAGCTGATACGGAGGCTCGGATTGCTGCTTCGGGGGCTACTGGTGGATTCACCGGTGCTTGATTTCATCACCATTTCCCCTGGCTTCCGTCCTGATCCTTTCTACTCGTTGAGTTTACTTTCATTTTCATTTTAGTCATAACGTTATTTTCTTGAGACTCCCTTGACGTATTAAGTATGGCAATTGTACTACCCTTGTTGCTCGCCACTCGCTCATCTCTGATCTCTCTGATGTGTATTTGCTATCTATCGTAGTGTTCCGTGTGCTGGGCACAGTTGTATCATTAGCAAAAGAATGGAATTTAGTTGTTTTGTACAAACTCGCTCTGATGGAATCCAAAATTGAAAGGGGAAGATTAACTCGATGCGAAGGGAGTGCTCACTACAAGGGCAGGACATACGGAGGGGAGGGTCGGCTCGATTGGAGATGTGCGAGACGCGTGGAACGGCGTGCATACACAAGAAGTTGCGGACGATTCGACATGAATTTGTTACCAAAGAACGCCATTGGAAGGGAGGGAAAGGGCGGAAGGTACGATGAGGAGGAAAGCTGCGGGCGTTACGGTCAGATCGTGATCTGCAGGGTTCTACGACCTTCTTTGTCCTTACCTCCAACCTGCGAAGCAGAATTGCACAGTTCAACGTTGAAAGTTTTCAATTCCACCACACCAATTCCACAGTCAGCTCCAAGAAAAGAAACTATGATAGCAAAGTTTTAAACTGGAAAATCAGTTGATCTTACGGTACATAGCGATTCCATCCTTCCAAATTTTCTCTTTTTCTTCATCGGTTGGTGGCATTACGTCCTTGGCCATCCGAAAGTCATCATGAACCCAGTGAAAGATCTCGGCGGCAGTATATTGGGTGACGGAGTAGCGAGTCTCATTTTCCGCAATGGGCGTATTGGAGTGGTATAGCGACGCCGAAGGAATGAGAATGGTGCATCCAGGGGGGAATTCAATCACCAAGCCCAAGTCCCAGAGGACGAGATGACCTCCCTTCCGATAGTCATACTTACCCAGGGCAGTGATTGCAGGAAAGGTTTAGTAAGTCCTTGTGCTTCTTGCAAACCGTTTGCGGCCCAAAGTTCACGGCCAGAGAAGCGAAATCGCTGCTCTTGAAGTTACGACGGAGTTGGGGATTGTGAGTAATGACCACTTCAAGAGTCGAGCGGTAGTAAGCCCCGAGGGTAGGTGCATGGAGGTGGAGCAGATGACTCTGATATCCTGCAATGCGGCGCATGGAATTGTTCTCCAGCAATTCATTGAGTGTGTCCGAATTCACCGAATGCCTGAGGGTGGCGTCCGGACTTCCTGGACCTCGAGTTATTCCAATAGCGAGAGCTGGAAAACTGCCTCGATGATGGTCGACGTCGGTTGATTTGAATACGCATTGTTGACGGGCCCTACGGATTGCGCGTTCGCAGCCGTTGATGGCACTCCCAATCACCACTCCTCGAACTATTCCCACCAGACCCACGCACTCCGCCAGTCATATCGGCGAAGACACGACCTTTGATATCCACCAAGAGAGTTGTTCCGCTAAGCAAAGTCTTAGACGTGTAGGGCAAGCAGGAAATCGTGGCTAACTCACTCAGATTCTTCATCCCAGCGTAACAGACGGAAATGTGATGGAATTGGTGTTACAGTGGATGGGGCCGCTTTCGGCCTTGCCCCTCGCCAAGCCGTTGAGACGTGTGGAAAATCACTAGAGTTACACGTTGGTAGCTGTAGGACTGCAGCCTGGGACGTGTACTTCTGCGCGCACAGCTTGGTCGTTGATCTCTCCTCGACCTGTTGCTGGGCTCTTTGGACGGCCCGAAGAGGGCGCGAGATGCATCGCTTGCGGAACTGCCTCTTCTGTTTCCTGGAAAACTTTGGGGCGGGAGCCACACACAAATCTGGGACATGTGTCTCGGATTCACTGGATGACGATTCAACCTACGAGCCCCGCATCTTCGCCGTGAAACGTCCTTGTTGGCACTTGGCGTCAAGGGAGAGGGGGCGACTCGAGGATGTGGGTGGACTTGGAGGATGTTGTGCACGCTCGCCCTTGGCATTGATTGAATCCTCGGGCGTGAGTGATTCAAAGTCAAGCTGAAAAGATAGGAAATGCGCTTGGAGTGGCTCAGAGTCTGGGTAAATGTATTAGAGAGGCAGCAGAAAATGTGCAGCTTAGATCACCTTCTGATTTGCATGGCTGGCCAGAGTTCACCATGGAATCTTGTTGAAGGACGGCGTTGACATTGCATCCTATTGAAGAAGCAATGTAACCACCTGATCAATCATTAAGAAGTCTAACAGTAGCTCACTTTTAGGAAGTATATCGAGGGGAACACTGTTGTTACACCCAGCGATAGTTAACAATGAGTGTGCTGATGGGTCATGTCAGGTAATTTAATGCCGCGTGAGTCACAACTTAAGCCTTAGACGCTTACAAGGGCAAGCTACTACGTTGTGATCGTCGCTGCGATTCATAGGGCACATCACGCTGGTGTCGAGTAGATCTATGTGCGTGAATGAGGCCGCGCGAGCTATAAAGGTTTAAAGAGGCAACACGTAGCCATTACCAAGGGCTAGGGCGCGGGCATTTTCATGCAAACAAGCACGCTTAGCGCGTTGGGAGCAATCTGCGTAAAGGACACATAAGTTCAAAAGGTCACGAAGAAGTGTGTTGTAGCATACGCGTATCATTGCCTGAAGAGGCGCGTTTGGACATGACGAGGCATTCAAGACCAACGCTACAACAAAGCAAGGGCTCCGATGCGCAGCCCCAATAGTCGGCGCCACGTACTGTCGAATCCCAGGCAGAGTAGCCGCGTTGGCCAAAAAGGAACGAGAGACTCAAGACTGAAGTACTCAAGCTCAAACTCCACGGTCGTGGCACGTGATGGCAAACAACAACGCGTTTCAGGAGAGAAAGGAGGAGGATAGGAGCGAATCACACGGTCAGAAACCACGCGCGTATCCAACCCCTCCGGAGTCCAACCATTGATATTGAACCTCAACATCTCAGCGGAGAGCAGACTTTGCGTTTACCTCCGGCTCTGCACTAGTTGTAGGTCAGATTGTCGCATAACATGCCTCCAAGGTGGAGTGGCTAATTCCCTCCCACAAACTCAATCCGTCCCTCTCCCCGCTCCCTATACCCTCCATCCCCTGCCCCACCTTATATCGCCTGCAAACGTTGATCAATTCAGACGAAACTGCGTCGTTTTAGAAGGCGTCAAATACGCCTCGACGTCCTGAGAAGCGTCAGGGGATTAGTTGAGAATTGGACGAGCTATGATGTTGGTGGGGTGGGTAGTGCTGGTTGCACCGAAAGTACGCAAACAAGACATGTTTTTCTAGATGATCTGACACTTAGACATTGCTTATTAGGGACGTTCAAACGTTTCTTGCCATTCCAAACGTGTCCCCACGTCAAAATAGAACCACCATCGCCCGGTCAGACTCGAGACCCCACCTAACCCAAGTCTGGCCAAACCTCATCAAGCACCCTCGGAGATCGGTTGAAAACGAGCGTGGCTACGCTACGAAAACAACGAAAACAACGACAACGAATGCTACGCGGACCGTAGACATGCGGACGCGTAACAGCCAACATCGTGATGGGGGGCATAAAACATAAACCATCACACAGGTGCGTCAATTCTCCCTACATTCCTTCGAAACTACTCACATACACTTCGTATACTCTCTAGCTCACTCCATATGTCATTTTCCCATCGATCCAGGAGTTTGAAAATTCGGGTCGTGAACGACTTTCATGGACGATTTTTCGAAAACTGGAGTTGGGGCGTGAGACTACCGGGGATAGACTCGTACGACGTGGGGGAGTGGACGGTCGAGTTTGCGAAAGGGTGCAGGGGGGGACGAGGGAGTTATCAAGGATTTTTGAGGCGTGAGTGGGGTGATTTGGACTTGTCGTGAGTTTTTGATGTTGTCCTGGGTTAGGATGGTGGTGCTGACTTTGCTTTTCGTCTATGTAGGGTGCCGAGATTGGTTATAAAGGTCAATGACGGCGTTACGCGTCCGGTACAAACCAATTAGTGGACTACTTACATACCGGCGCCGAAACCCTAGTCAACTACGAGTATGGAATGAGTGTGGTAATGATGCATCGCATTCAAACCTTCGCACACTGTTCCGAGAGCAAGGATAAGGGAGGGGATTTTGAACACAGCATGAAGAACCAAGACCACATCAACCGCCAACGCGACGCCGCCACGGTCAGTCAATCAAGCCATGAACATGAAAGTGCCTTTACTTCCCCGTGGATATGGGATAGGTATTGATTACTGAGAGGTCGCCGGCCGCTAACAACAGCGTCCATATCAGTTGGGACATCAGAACTACATGGAACAAGGTGGTAAGTAAGTCAATATGCAATCAAACATGGCCACATACTTACCAACAACAGAGTACATGACAAAGGCCATGATCACCGACGACGACGGCACCGACGGCTGAGTACGATCGACACGGCGGTCAAGAGCTTCAGCGAAAGATACCTAGATCAACGAAGAAGCGAAAATCAAATTGAGTACCAACGAGGATGAGGGATGACTTACGAACAAGTACGGTCGATGCTAGACGGTGGAAACGGCGACGAAGGATCTAAAGAGGGAGTGGGAGCGGGGAAGTAAGTGAACGATCGAAGGGATTCTGTGATGCGACAAGTGGTCATATCATTCGATTTGGAGATAATAACAGATTAATCGTGTTTAAATATTCATATTTACTCGAGTTCAATGATCCTCAGAGCCCCCATGGATTGACCTACAGGAGAGTCTTGCGGCCCTCCTCGCACACCAGGCAGTCAGGCTCTTGTTGCGACTCCTGGAGTACAGCCAACCAGCTTCTTCGTATCAGTCTATGCCCGTATGTCTCGCGTGTGTCTTCGGTTGGCTATCACGGTCTCCACGCGTGAGTTCAGAGATCATTGGACCGATATTTACCACACAACTCCGGCGCTAGTTCCAGATCGTGATCTGCAGGGTTCCGCGGCTTCGCCTTCTTTGTTCAACTCCCATCTACGTTTACCTCCAACCTCCAACCAATCTCAACACCTCCGCCTCATCAAAATGACGACTTATTATCAACTTGGGGGCTTCCGACCCTCTATTAGTTGGTACGAGCCACCCCACCTCCAACCTCACGTTCCTGTTCCTATAATAGTTTGAATTTGAATTGTGCGTAGGTTCAAATATGACGACAACAAACTTGCAGACGGAATCGCCGGTCGATATTCTCCGTTGCGCCCTGCGGACTCGAAGGGAACAGCCGTGGAGCTGGCTTTAGGTACCGGGCCGTGTCTCCTTTCGAAATTAGATTGATTTTGAAATCCGTTTCCTTCTAGGTTTACGCCCTTCAGGGGCATCCTGCCTGCTCTTGACTGAAGAGCAGGTCACCACACTGCACCGTGTGTTCAAGGAGAGCCTGCCTAGCCGCTCGTTCCCCCCAACGGATTTCGAATCAATTAGCCCGATCGAATTTCGCGACTCCGACGAACTGCGAAACAAGCTACGCCGTTTAGCACCAAAGAAGGGTGGCGGCAAAGGCTACGACACTAGCCAAGCCAACCGAGGGTTTCGCAATACCTCGGGGCCAGCCAGCCAAAACCGATTTTCGTTTGAACACAACCGGTGAGTTTCTACAGTAATCCATCATCCTCCATTTGGCTTATCATCTCGCAGACTGTTGTATCGCCTCATCTGCGGCCAAGTTGATCACGCGAAATTTTATTTGAATGAGGGATGCCGCCAGCGCGTCAAAATTGCTGCTTTCAGTTACAATACATGGTCGCGAGACCAAGGTAAACCTGCTGGAGTTCGCCAGATGGAACCAACTCTTCTGGACATCGGTATCACAATGGTCTCAGGATCATCATCACCTTCTGAATACTTCGCTACTTCCAATCGGACCTCACACCATTTCGTCATCAAGAAGAACAAGAGTCTGGACCCTGGTAGGAGAAAGGTAAAGTCAACCACCCTCATCCAGGAAACTTCATGATATTGAATAATATATCAGGCTTTCGCAAATGGAAACTCTAAAGAAACAGACAATCCCGGGCCGCAAATCAAGGACATTTTGAAGGAAGACAGTGAAAATCCGACCGTCCTACTTGTCACTGATGCAGAGGCAAGCCGTAGAGTCCTTGAATACTTAGGCATATCAACCTCCGAATGGAATATTGGGTCCGGGATCAAAGAGTTGGTGCATGATTTCAGAAGGGTGAGTTTTTCCTTTTTTCGGTCTATTTCCTCTCTTGACTGACTGAACAAAGACTCAGACTCATATGACAATGTCTCCCCAAGGTTCTTCACACAGGGAGCGAAGCCACAACACACCATACCGCTCGCGATCGCGATCGCCACCCCGCCGCTCCCAAGTACCCTACGCCGACCTTTATCCTACTTCCTCAGCCCATTCACCATCCCCCGGCCCACCTTCACGTTATTCCGCTTCGTCTCCATCCTACGCAGCCTCTTCAAAAACGCACACTTCGTCTGACTTCGGCTACGCCTCAAGTTCTCGTCTCCCTCCCGCCAGGATCGACCCTCCCTCCAACTCACGCCGCTCTTATCAACCCGTATACATTGTGGACATCAAGGCAATGTACCTAGCGATTGGCGGTGTGCAGTCGATCCCCCTCGACCTCCATGCCATCGCGGCGTATGTACTTGGGAAGCCAGTAAACCGCGAACAAACCTGTGCCGGCGACGAATCTTCGTGAGTAATGCTTACTCTCAATTTTCCATAAAACATGTTCTAAACACTTGTTTATCATTGGGTAGGTTGATCATTGACTGTTGGGAGTCCTTTGCCCGAGGGGGTGCCGTCGATGAACAGAACGAGGAAAGGAAACGTGAAGTACATTCAAGTAGTACTGTCTCTACAGCCACACCAACAGCCGAGGACTTAGTTAGTGGTCCTGGTACTTCTGGGATGCCAGCTGGGAGTGGTGTTGACGACGACGACGAGGACTGGGATCCCAACGACGCATTGGACCAAGAAGCACAACAAGAAGACGCCCCGACAGAAGCCAAGACTGTTCGTGGAACTTACGCCGACTTGATCTTCGGCGACGGTGATGACTATGGCTCCGAAGATGATTATTGAGGTGTCCTATGTACTTAGTATTATCACAACGTTGACAGGAGTAACAGAAAAAGCCATGTAAAAATAATACTAATAGCAAGATTATCCGATATGCAATTGTATCTACAATGATTGGGGCCTGCTCCTTCCTCCTCTATCTCGTGCCGCACCACCATCTCTTCGGTAGTGCGGCGTCACAGTCGAGAGGCCAACCCGACAACATCGCCTTCGACTCTGACTTATCGCTCTTGACTTTGACTTATCGCCTTCGTCTTTGATTTATCGCCTCCGACTTCGACTATTAGCTACCGAACTCGTCCTCGCCTTCGTGCTATTGAGACCCAGAACCCTCAAGACCACTTCACCGTCATTTCCATCCCAAATTACATACTGAAGTCGAAGTCGGGTGGCGGAGTCGGTTCAGTACGGTCGAAGTCACGAATCAAAGTCGAAGTCGGAGTCGGGCAGTCGGAGTCGACGGCGATAAGTCGAGGTCGAAGTCGGAGGCGGCGAGGAGAAGCGAAAAGAGAGCGAGAACCGCTGAAGAGGACCGGAAATAGAGAGCAGGGGGAAAAACCTGTATTTTCATAGCAAAAACAAGGGGTACTATATACTAAGAGTGTCCGAGTCGTATGTAGTATGTGCGAACACAGAAGAGGGCTCGAAGGTAAAGATAGAACAGAAAAAATTAGAAGGAGGAGTGGGGAATCATGTTGAGACTGAGCTGGTTTTCCCAAGGCATGAGGGATTTTGGGATTTGCAAGTTGGGTGAGAGAGAGTAACTAGAGGATCGAGAGGAGAGTAGGTGTGTAATGGTGGAAGTTGGAGGTGGGCGTGTTGGAAGTGTGGAGGAAGAAAGGGACCTACGAAAAGGGAATGACATGTGACGATCATGTGATGTGGAGGAAAAGGGGTGATTGCACGTACGAACTGAAGTCTGAGACAACGTAGGGTACAGCAAAATGATATATCAGTCCTTGCACCGACGGGAGACAATTACCCCTTCGGCCTCTTCCCAGAAGTCAGGCCCACTTCCAAGCGAAAGAAAATCATCCAGATACCCTTCCGTGGTGCGTAAAATGTAAGGCCAGGAAACCGGACACCCAAAACCTAAGCCGACAACGATGCGTGGATCGACGAGCCCTAGGGCAAGTTCGCTAGCGCTGTATATTTCCGGGTTGGGGTGGTCCTGGTAGAACATAAAGAGGACACAAATTTGTAGTGTCGTAGATGCGAGGCATTCTGGGAGCTCCTCAACATCCATGTCGGAGGGGTCGAATGAGGTGATCATCAAGGCCAGGTGGGTCAGACATTTCAAGGAGGGGATGAATGGGTACCACTCGGATGAATTCACGCAGCAAAAATCCAAATGAGTGATTTGTTGGAATGCAGTGAGGTTGGGTACGTCGACGATATGTTCCGGGGGGTCGAAAGAGAGCCTCTTCAGACGGTGCCGGTTTGATAAATTCAATGAGATATCAGCATTTGGACTCCATGGTGTCCATAGTGCGAATACCTCCATATTGGAGCAGAGGTCGACAAGGGTAATGATCGTTTTTTCATGGCGATCGCCCTCATCGTCATCCGCGTAAAGCTTCTCGCCAGAGCTAACAGCGAGCGAATGCACCAGCGATGCAACTTCGGGGGATTCAGAAAAAGTCCGTATCAAAAGAAGCGCCTTTGGAAGAACTTCTAGCTTGATGGAACGGTATAAACATGGGTAGGACCTTGAGAAGCAGGCTGAGTCCGTAGGTGTGTGTAAGTGAGGGACACGAGAGCCAACCATTCTTTAAATCGCACACATGTAGAAACAATGCCCAGTGCACTCGAAGGATTTGAAGGACTTTCCAGCATACAACGCCAGACGGCGTATTCGACGATGATTCGTTCTAGTTCTCCGGGAAGCATCAAAGTTTAGAAGAACCTTGTGACAGCGCCTAAAATCCACCGTCCCGCAGCCGGCGTTATTTCGCTTTTTCCATGTCGAGGGCCTTCAAGCTTCAAGGAAGACCGCAACAGCTTGAACGTCTTACTTATTACTTCGAATTTCGAGCTGGTACCCAGTCTACTAATCTGCGCGTGTTGGCATCATATTCATGACACTGAAGGAGCGATGACAAAAACTATGTAGACTATACTAATAACGAAATATGCGGGATGGATGTACAAATATTAGAGTGATGGAGAACTATAAAGTCCATGGAAGATGGCGACCTCTTCTAGTTCGAAGGACACTCAATAGTGACGCTGTGGATGGTGGCGGTGAGTCTCTCGGGTTGCTGACGCCAGTTAACAGGTCCAAGAGCCCATTCCGAGGTACCCTCCGGGCTACTGCCATCCCAAACACCCATCTGAACGCGCATGGGCTTGACGGGGTAACGGCTGATGCCATCGATGACCGCGTCCTCTGCAGATAGAGGAAGGCTATTAGTACATAGCCAGACAGATGCTAGATTTGCAGCTCACTGGCAGTCAAGGTTCGCACGTCCTTGCCATCAATGCCCCAGACGATACGCTCGGTATTCCAGTCGATGGTGTAGATGTGGCGTTCGCCAATGGAAGGGGTTTCCCAGTAGTTTTTGCACCTGGGGACCTCCTCGATGGAACTCTGGACACCGTAAAGTGGTTGCGTGTCGCTCTCAGCGGGGGCGAAGGCATTGGTCTGCCAGTGCTCGGGGTCACCGCTGAGGAGTTCGATGTCGATTTCATCATGGCTATCCCCTGCGAGGTAGACAGGGGCGGTGGTCAACCTCGGTGTTTGACGAACGAAGAGGGACACTCACCCATGAGAATGATAGCCGTGATGATTCCACCGCGTCCGCGACCCACCGGCGCTGAGACTTCGTAAGAGACTTTTCCGTAGCTGGTGGGGTAACAGAGACGAGTACGGTCAGTAGAGGATCATCTAAATACATGAGCAAGAAGAATACCTGAGTTCAAACGTAGAGTTGACTGCCGAGTTTAAGCCAAGCTTGTCATTGACACCCTTGGTAGCGGTTACGGGTCCATCGGGCTTGCGAAGGTAGAGCTCAAGGCCCTCCGACGTCAATGCATACGAGTCGGAGTCGGTTTTCATGATGAAGGGAGTATTGCCTCCCTCTGAAATGTCCGACGCGCTGCTGAAGGTTGTTCGCATAGGTTGACACCCAGAGTTTCTAGCATGGTGAGGAGATGCGTATGCGGAGAGTGGGAGAGCGCAGAAAGCTGCGACGACGAAAGCAGTGAGTCTATTCGCGAACATGTTGAAGTTGTCGTTGGTCTAAAATGAGTGACGGTTAGAAATGAGTGACTGTCGTCTGAAAAGACGTTGAGAGTGGTGTATGAGATGGAAAGAAACGGAAGGAAAAATGTGAAATGCTGAGGGAGGCGAGCCATTGGTTTTTAAGTAAAGAGCTACTAAAAACAAAACAAACGCAAATACCTAAGCGACGCGATATAACCCCCGTGACATAGGAGGCCGGTCAAGCGGCTTAGCTTCGACCAAGAAAGAGCTCAAGAAAGGACAAGGGTGAACTATATGTCTTGCTTGAAGCATACATCAAGGGCACTCGACAGTGATACTATGGACGGTGACAGTCAAGCTGTCGGGCAGGCGCGACCATGCCATAGGACCACGAGCCCATTCGGAAGTACCCTTCGGACTACTAGCGTCCCAGATACCGAGCTGCAGGCGCATGGGATGAGATGGATATCGCTTGATGCCATTGACAAACGCCGCGCCTAAGGAGAAAAATAGTGTCACTTTAATGGCGTAATGAATCAGGAGTGTTGGTGACGGCTTACTAGCATGAAGAGTGCGGATTTCTTCTCCATCTATACTCCATTTGATTCGCTCAGAGCTCCATTCAATTGTATAGCTATGTCGAGTGCTGATCCTAGAGCCTTGAGGCATGGTGTCCTTAGAGCTTTGCGCGCCATAAACGGGTTCTTTATCTTGTGGTTGAGGTGCGTACACGTTGGACTGCATATGAGTGGGATCACCGCCAAGGAGCTCGATATCGATTTCATCACGGCTGTCGTCACCTGAGCTCAGGAAGATGAGCAAAGATTTATCTCATCGACATGACAAACTACTAACCGACGAGTATGAAAGCAGACACCAACCCGCCATATCCAGGATCTCCAGGTGCGGTCAGGTCAAATGTCACTTTCCCATGGCTACATAATGAGTGAGTTAGGTCCTCTGAGAGGATTAGAGCAAACCAACTGCATAGTGAACGTAGAATTGACGGTACAACCGAGACCAAGTTTGTCATTCTCGCCGTCGTGAATAGTGACCGGGCCCGCCGGTTTGCGCAAGTATATATCCAAGCCATTTTTCGTCGTCGAGTAAGAACTGCGATCCGATATGACAGTAAATGGTGTGCTTCCGCCTTGAGAAACGTCAGATGCAGGGAAGGACGTATGGAACGGTCGACATTCGGGACTTGGAGTGCCCAGACCGCCCAGAAGGCGTTTCCCTGGAGCAGCAAGAGTAGAAGCCGCCATAGACAGCATAAGCGAGAGAACGAATGAAGGGCGTAGCATGATGAAAGGGTATAGTAGATGCAGGCCAGTGCACTAGGGTGTCGTAGAAGGAAGTAAGTTGTCCAACGACAGGGGCCAATCCCTTTTGAGACCCTAATCATGTGACCTTTCGGGTATTTTGGAAGCCGCACTTGTCGTTGGTGTCGACCGGCCTCGGAGTTTGTCAGCCCAGACTTTACGCCGAGCTGCTGATTGAGTACCAGTCTGCATATAAATCCGCTTGCATGAGAGCAACACTGTAATCTCCTCCTCTCACTCTCTCACCCCTTCCGTCATGTCCGCTTCAATTCAGGCCTTCGTTACGCCGCCTCCGACACCCAAAGCTTCTCCCTCGCCCATTCCCCCATGGGCCCCTCGTCAGGTCTCTGACGCACCCAAGAGGAAAGAGTTCTCCTTTGACTCAATGGATGAGGCATTGGCTGCATTCCAAGATGGCGAGTTCCTCGTCGTAATGGACGATGAGGACAGGGAGAACGAGGGCGACCTCATCATAGCTGCATCTCACTGCACCACGGAGAAAATGGCTTGGATGATCAAGCACACCAGGTAGGCAGACGGCAATAACCTCCGGGTATGTGCTGGCTGACTGACTTTGGCAATTCCAGTGGATTTATCTGCGTCGCCTTGCCAGGGGATCGTCTACAGGAGCTAGACATACCCATGATGGTTATTGAGAACCAGGATCCACACAAAACAGCGTACACTGTAACGGTCGATTATAAGCATGGTGAGTTTCTAGCCCCCACGATCGCCCTGCATTCCAGCATTTCCGCGGACTCGACGTGGCATTTTCCTCGTTTAATCGCTAACCCTCCGTACCATTCGCGTCCTTGATGCATTTAGGAACAACCACTGGTATCTCGGCACATGATCGCAGTTTAACGGCGCGTTCGCTGGCATCACCAAATTCACAATCATCCGATTTTTCTCGGCCTGGGCATATCGTACCACTTCGTGCCCGTGATGGAGGAGTCCTTACACGACCGGGACACACGGAATCATCGGTGGATCTATGTCGACTCACGGGCCTCCCTCCTGTTGGCGTGCTTTGCGAGATGGTCAATGATGACGCGCAAGGGAGCATGGCGAGACGGGACGATTGCAGAGCATTTGCTGACCGATGGGGCGTCAAAATGATCAGTGTTCAAATGTTGATAGAACGAAGGAAGCAATTGGAGGGCCTCAAGATCTCGTCGAATCTGTAATATACATCTCGATTTAACTGTATATATATGTGCTGATAATAACAGGCTCGGACGTACCCCAGCTAACCAATGCCTACTCAATTTGTTGTTTTCATCACAAGTAATTCGGATATGTCGCAGTGACCGTCGAGGACGCCAGCGCTGTTAGGCCGGACTGAAGCCGAGCAGCTAAACGGTTGAACTCGGTCGCAGAAATTGGGCGACGAGATGAAGAGAGGCAGAACATTCCTCCGCAACACCATTACTGTGCGATCATAGCCAATTGTGACCGTTGCCAGTTCTTTGGAAGGCAACCAGTCCCGGCATCGATCATTAATCATTCCGATTGAACGGAATGGCTTGCGAGGGGAGTTGTTGATAGGTTGGGCTGGATGTGGTTGGTTGGTAGTCCTCAGGGTCAAGGTTGAAGCGAGGAGAGGCAGCTTCAAAGTTCAAACCGGTGTCTTGAGCCTATTGGATCTAAGTAGGAAGAGAACCGGGGAGGTGTCGAAGCATCGCAATCAAGCCCTCAGGGACGAGGTTGGAATGGAAATGATACTAAATACGCGTTGGGGGCCTTCAAAGCTTCTATTATCAAGACTTGGTAGGGCAACGGTAGGTTCCAAGTACCTGGATTCCCATTAAATGAGGATAATAGTGACATCGCGATATGCTACAGCTTGAATAACTCTGGATTCATATTCTGTGCGGCGGTTAGGATATCAGATAAAATGATGGAACTGACGTGCTTACCATTTTACACAGGCGTGCCATTAGCCCGGATAGTTGGATAATCGTACCAACTCCTTCGAGAATACGCATGTGGGTGAAACCAATTTCCTATAATGAAAGTGAGCTCAAGGTAGTGGCCAACGAACGTTCAACTGACTTTGATGTACTCAAGTTTCGTGTACTCGGGCATCCTGCGGTGAAACGTCATGGGCAGCCATAGAAGAGCGTAACGGGTTGAACTTACTCGTCAAATGTCTTCACAACCCTAAAGAGGGTGACCACGATATCGACGGCGCTGTACCCTTGGTTCCACAGTTCATTCAACTTTTCCATCGCTTGGTCTATATCGCTTTTGAGGCATGCACGAATCATGGCTTGTATGAGGACTGGATGTGGCTGGTCGCAGACTTTGAATACGTTGTCTGCAGAGACAAAGCCGAAGCCAGCGTGGGTGGACTGGAGGTTATTGATTGCCTGTCTCATATCACCCTCAGATGTGAATATGAGAGCAGTGAGACCGTCATCGTTGTATTCGACCTGTGATGTGCTTCGACATGAACATACTCAAACAACCAATGGTTTTAAAGAGGCGTACCTTCTCCATTTCGCAGATTTCTAGAAGCCGCTTGAGTATTTCTTGGTCTCTGAGTTTGGCATATCGGAGGATGGCGCAACGACTTTGGATGGGTTCTATGATTTTATTGCTCATGTTACATGCTAAACAGAACCGCGTCGTATTCGAGTAAATCTCCATAGTGCGACGTAAGGCTTGCTGTGCGCCTGCTGTCATGCTTCGAGGAAGGTTAAAGCCAAGTCGGAGTCGTGGACGGAGCACGTACCTGTCGGCCTCGTCTAGGATAATTATTTTGTGGCGACCTGGTGGGAGAGTGACTTTCTTCTGAGCGAAGGTTTTGATTTTGTTTCGGACAACATCGATACCACTAGAGCAAGATGTCAGAAAGACCAAAGATACAGAATGGAGTCACGTACCGTTCATCAGAAGCATTGAGCTCTAAAACTCCTTCCTTGTAGGCATCCCCAAGTAACTGATGGGCCAGACAATGGATGCTAGTCGTCTTCCCTATCCCCGGCAATCCCTGAAAGAATTCAAGCCATTATTCAAGGCATAGCTCAGCATTGGACTAACCGATATTATGATATGGGGGCAGTTGCCATCCCTCGCGATGACCTTGAGGCGATCCACTGTCTCAGCGTTGCCGACAACATCGTCCAAGACGTTTGGCCTATACTTTTCGACCCTGATGAAGCCCTGTCAGTACTGCGCGCTAAAATAATAGCTAGCCTGCAGGTACCATGGTAGCTCGTATGGTGTTTCTTGTGAAACTGATTTGCCTTTGGAAGAGGAGGATGCCATGAGAAACGCGGTGTGACGTCACGCGACCGTGACTAGGCGTGTTCACCACAGGCCAAAGTCGATAGCTTCGAAAGTAAACAAGAGCAAGCACGTTCGCTGCATCCCGGGCCAGCGCCAATTTACTTCCGCTATGGCATCCCTTCGTTTCGCCGCCCCTCGAGGCTGCTTCAGGAGCTCGTTGCGTCCGACAGCGCGCAGGCACGCTTCGACATCGAGCCACACATCCTCGAACCCTCTCCGCACAGGCCTATACGCCACGGCTTTCGTCGTATCGACAGGTCTATTCGCTGTTTACTACTTGGATTCACGCTCGGCCATTCATAGATACTTCTTTGCTCCCGTTCTACGACAACTTTTCGATGCGGAAACGGGGCACAAACTCGCTGTGAAGGTCCTCAGAAGTGGCTTGGCACCGCGGGATGTCGTCGCGGACGATGCATCTCTCAAGTCGGAGGTATGCTTTCTCCAGTAATGGTGTTAACCTTGCCATTACTCACATAGCACATTAGCTCTGGGGAAGGGACATCTCTAATCCAATAGGTCTGGCTGCAGGCTTCGATAAAGACGGTGAAGCTATTGACGGTATGGTCTCCGCGTATTCATGAGCGCCGTGAACCTTAGATACCCTCAGGCCTCTTTAATCTTGGCTTTAGCTGGGTAGAAATTGGAAGCGTCACACCTGAGCCACAGGTATGTCCTCCATATATTCCTCAAGCCAGCGAACCAGCGCTAAATTGCTCCCTTACTCTAGCCAGGGAATCAAAAACCTCGTGTATTCCATCTACTAGAAGATACGGCTTTAATCAACCGTTATGGCTTCCCTTCTCAAGGACATGCCTCTGTATTGTCCCGCATCCGCGCTCGAATCCCTACATTCTTTGGTCAAGGATCCGAACACTCTGCATCTCTGAAGCCAGGTGCTGTCCTTGCAGTAAACCTTGGCAAGAACAAAAGCTCGCCAGTCGAATCCATAGACGACTTCGTGTCTGGTGTTCGCACTTTCGGACCATACTCTGACGTCCTCGTTGTGAATGTCAGTAGCCCGAATACACCTGGCCTTCGGTAAGTATGCTTTACGCAATCAACTAGTCATCAATATTCACCGATACCAGTGGCCTCCAGAATCGGAAACTGCTGGAAGATCTTCTAACGGGGGTCACGAAAGCCCGAGACGAATTAACTCCAGCCGACTTCGTATCAAGGAAACCGCGCATCCTACTGAAAATTGCTCCCGACCTAGAAGATTCTCAGATTATTGAGATGGCCGAAGTCATCAGGAGCAGTAACATCGACGGTGTTATCGTGAGCAACACGACCGTCAAGCGTCCATCGCATCTTGCATCAGGTAAGGGACTAGCCCTCGGTCAATGGCTTCATATTGACGTGATAGCCATGCAGTGAACAAAGTTGAAACAGGCGGCTTGTCCGGTGCTCCATTGAAGCCACTAGCTCTGGCCGCACTACAAACGCTACGTGCACACTTACCCGCCTCCATACCGATCATTGGATGTGGAGGTATCTCAACAGGAGCAGACGCACTTGAATTCGCGAAAGCTGGCGCATCTCTCGTTCAGGTATACACTGGCTTTGGCTACGACGGAGTTGGAAGCTGCAGAAGAATCAAAGACCAGCTTGTCGAGGAACTCGCCAAGGAAGGGAAAACATGGCAGCAAGTCGTCGATGAGTCTGTCACTACTCTCAGTTACAAGCCACCGCCTCCCCCTGTCGAGGAAAGACCCATCGATGGAACCGTAACACAACTTGTTTCAGAGGCAGAGGAACTAAAGCGACTACTGGACCAACTTGGAGAGAAATTTGGTGCGGAGACCACGGATGTCGCTGAGCAAATTACCAGTCACGCAGAAGTCCCACTTACGCCATAAAACCTTGAATAATATCATGTTGAGACGTATGCCGAAGCCCAGGTGTATGATGCGTATCCGAATGAACACAGGAAAGTAAGCGGTGAGATTACATTAGTTAACATGGGTGATTAGAAGTACGAAAACGAAATACATCGCAGCAATAAGATAATATAGCACAGAGGGGACGTACAAAGCAGCTGCCTAACACGGAATGGATACTTGAGACATGTTATCTCCTACATATCTATGCAGGCCAGCTGCAAGACGCAAAGCAAGTACACGATCATCAGAAACAATCAAAATTTCGTCCCTCCCCAACCCTTGAGGATGTCGATATTGATGTGGGTACGCAGGCTGGTGTGGTGCACCGTACCCATTGTACTGAGGTTGGCGAGCATCATAAGGGTATGGTTGTTGGCCGTACGGGTTATGACCATATTCTTGTTGAGCGTAGTGATGACTGTTAGTAACCGAAGGTGGGGTATCAGCGAAAAGGAGTCGGAGGTTGCTTCCTTGTATAACTTGGGACATGTGGCCTGTTTCTATGTGCCGAATTTCAACGAAGGAGGGCTCAAATGCGAGGACGTAGGGTTCATGGAGAGCTAAGCCCAACTCGTTAGCGGCTGAAACCAATTGCGCAAGCTCGAGGACTCACCAAATCCAGTAGGGATACCTTCCCAGTGAACCATGAAATCCTTCCTCGATCTACGTCCATTTTTATTGACGTAGAACGCGAACTCTGAAGAACACAGGTACTGTCAGATGATGCTCTCGCGAAGCAAAAGGAACAGCTAACCATCATAACAGAGGAGGAATTCATTGCCTATCCGGTAGATAGCCATAGGTCGCAAGTTTTCACGCTTGCGGACGAATTCGAGAGATTCATCTTGAGGATCAAGCAAGCCTTGGGTATCGAGACTTTCTAGATCGACGATTTCGAACCCTCTTGAACATCCGACACACATCTTCGTCTTCAGGTAATGTATTGATGTTGATTCGACGGGGATATAGAATTCCTTCTTCCGTTATCAGAAAATTACTTCTTCAGTCCCAGTCACCAATATGCCACGGACTCACCTTAAACAGCTTGAGTGTATCGTTACCTCCTTGCAAAAGCTTTCGGAACGTCGGTTTACTACGGCCTCGGATGTTCTGGTCGATAGGCTCGAGTGTCTTAAATGTACTTGACAGCTGACTGGACTTGACGATGCAAACCAAAACTCTCCCCAAACAATATCCAGCTTTGAAGAACGAAGTATGTGATGAGATCCTCTTAGCACGCTTCAAACCAGCGCCAGGATCGTTGTAGTCTAAAGCGTCAAGGGGGAATGTAAAGACTTGCCGCTCTGCCTCGGATGTGAGCAATGCCCTATTAACGGTAACGAGAGCGATGGCTACATACCTGAGAGAACGATCAAAAGTTGGTAGTCTTCTAGCACATCAACTTGAGCAACATCCAACAGAATGAGGACTTTGACCGGATCTCTGTTAGGGTCCTTCAAGTCCGATATGTAGACGCCATCATCGGTGCCATATACGACACGACGTCCCCCATCTATCGAAGCAATGAACACAAGCGTTAAAAAGAGAGAATGTCGTAAACACTCACGAAAAGGCGCTGCACAATTGACCTTGTTTTGTGCCGCGAAGAAG
Organism: Pleurotus salmoneostramineus; assembly: GCA_002583695.1. Taxonomy (NCBI): domain Eukaryota; kingdom Fungi; phylum Basidiomycota; class Agaricomycetes; order Agaricales; family Pleurotaceae; genus Pleurotus; species Pleurotus salmoneostramineus. The sequence continues at coordinate 172,785 of BEWF01000147.1, forward strand.
CCCTCACTCAAGGTGACAGTATCAAAGATCATACTTCGCTCACGCATTACCTGCTGTTGCTTATATATATTCTCCAACCACTTTCGTTGACTCAACGCCGACGACGCCCACAAGGTCAGATGGTAATACTTGCGACCCAGATGCATGAACGTTATCCAGTGTTGTCCCTTGGTATCGGGCTTGCTGGTAGGAAGCGTAGCGACTTTGCCGTTAAATGAAGCACGTTTGGTAAGGCCTCGGCTCTTGCCTTGAGAACGCACGGTAGCATTCGCCGCATCCTCGGGAGCTGAGATAAGGAGTAATTCGAGAGGTATTGGCTACGAACTGGGGTTAGACGAGAGCTTATTCAATGAGCAAAAGGACTCGCCTGACGATAGACCTTGAATTGTTCGTGTTGCTTCGTCTTCACTGCTTTTGCAAACAAGAGTGCATGATCGAAGAGGTACACTTGAATTTCGCCGTCTCGTTTGTTGAGAGGGTTCTTGTAGATCAACTGTCGACCTTCTTCCTTCAAACGTAGATCCTACAGAAAAGGAAATTAGCGCGACTCGACTCGTAGGACTTCTAACCGAGCTAGCTTACCACTTCCTCGCCTGGTCTGAAGAAAAGTTGTTGGTCGAGTTGTAGCAAATTGAAACGGTTCTCGGTCTTGCCAGACTCAGCGTTGACCTTACCCAAGAACTCCCTGACCAAAGTAATCACTCGAGGGAGGGTAACCTTGTCTGGACTATCTTCCGGTGTGTGCTTGAGAACAGCCTCGAGAAGAAGTGGATAACGGGCGAGTCGGGTGGTAGGTTTGGTCAAGTACGCGTTCAATTCCAGCTTCCGCGATTCAGGCAGCCGTTCGGTGATCTACAAAAGAAGGTCGACAAACCGGCCGTGTCCAAACAGTTAGAGACAAAGCGCACCTCTACGAACTGAGCAAATTCCGGGTTCGCGTTCTTCTCCTTCTCGAACTCGTACTTGCCGTAAAGCTGATGCGCACCATATGACACAAACGGGCCAAAATGAGGTACAGCGTCCAGGAGAATATCACCTATTCGTTCAACGACAGCGTAGGATTTCTGACGCTTGTTGAGGGCATCACGCAGGCGAGTATTGACGGCAATAATATCATGCACATTCCAGAAAACCTGCTCGAGGAAATCTGTCCGCCTATGTGGTGGAATGACATCAGAGTCCTTCAGTCGATTGATCCAAACCTGAACACAAGAAATCCATTTAGTTCCAGACAGATGAGGACCAGCAGAAGAAAACCATACATCTCTGAGATATTCCAAATCTCGCACAAAGTCGCGCTCCGTATAAATGACCTCATTGATAGCTTCTTGTCGTTTCTTCTCCGTGTCGGACACGCTATTAACGATCTCAGGCGGCACGGAGTGTATCCACAAGGTTCCTGCATCCTAAAACGCATCACAAAGGGATACCAATACCCCATTAATGTCTGAGAAAAATATAGGGAAACGAGAGCAGCCTCATTTACCGGAACATCACCCAAACTCTCCCGGCTGATCTGTTTCGAAAGCCCAGGCTGCGGCTTCATATTCAATCTTGCCTGCTGCTCGAGACGTCTTGGGCATGCGATACTATAGCACAGTTGATCCCGCGAACATGTGGGGGAATAACAATCGGTAAGAAGTGTGAAAACTCCTGAAGGAAAGGTGGCTGCTTGATCAGTAGCATCACCATCTTTCTGCAGAAGTTGAGGAGTAGAAGAGCCAGGGGAAGGTGAGCCCGAGTCGCCCTGGTGGGTACATAAGGGAGGGCTGTCAAAACAATGGTCGAGACCACGTACCTCTGGAGGTTTAGGCTTCTTTTCGTTCTCGCTTCCCGGGTCCCCGCCATTTTCAAGCTCCCCACTCGTAAAGGGACTCCTTACTCTTGTTTGGAACTGGTAGAGTTCGCTTGCGCTATCCCTTAATCGGTGATCGTAGGTGACATCATGAAAGAACTTCTGCGAGTCCAATGCACGGCCTAGAAGGAGAGCAAGGTTCCGATCGGTAGTTTTGATGATATATGCTATTTTGTCAACGGCTTCACGACCATCAAACGCGTTCTTGTAGGTTAATCCGTCCTTTACACGATCACCGACGTGTATTCGCTCGATAAAGGCTTCGGCCACGCGAGAGATGAGGGCAGGGTAGACAATAGGCGTTTTCCGAACGGGGAGTCGCAAAGAAGTGGGCGAATCACGACCTTGATGCATCGGCACTGGGGGACGCGACGTCGAATTGGGTCGTATTGAGCCGGCGGCAGACATTGACATCGAGCGATCTTGAGGACCTCGTTCTCGCCGTGGCCCCATAAGTCGGGGCATTGTGCGAGCGGAATCAGAGGATCGCCTTCCAGATGGGAGGGTTGAAGTCGTAGCGATAGACATCGAGAGATGGTCGACCAAAGTAGATGAAGTCGGGGAGGTTCCACTGCTCATGGCAGATTCGGCGGATGGCATGGTATTAGTTTCAACTTGAAGGGGATACCGAGAGGAGCGGTCAGAGGAAGTAGAGAAGCGATTCTGAGCAGGGGGAATCTTGTTTGATGGTTGTGATGCTATACCAAGCTCAAGAGTGAGAAATCCCTAAGAGAAGCTGAGTAGCTTACTGTTGCGATCCGAAGCTATCCATGGTAGTTCGCTGCTCCCTTCGTCCGTACCATGATCACTAGAATTGCTGCTTTGTCCGAAGTCAAGGCCAAGCCGACCGTCTTCTGGTTCGATGGGGAGTCCTAAACGCGGTGGATCCTGCACAGAAGAGCCTGCACTATGGTTTCGCGAGTTACGGAAGCGACTCCAATCTCCTTGGGGGCCGTTAGGACTGTTGAGAGAGACCTGGGCTTGATACACCTGGGCGGGGGTGAGTCCATTGCTCCCTTGTAAGGGTTCCTCGGGTTTGGGAGCTATGATACCCTGATTGGAGGATTGCGTGGTGCTTGCCAGTGAGTTCGCTCGGCCATGCTCTGAACGAGGAATGCTCAGATTGGGCGAATGTGAATGAGAATGTGGGTGATGATGGTGGTTTGGATGATGCTGAGCAGGATATGGACTGACGGGCAATCCTTGGGGGTATTGCGGCTGGACAGATGGCGGCGGGTAATATGATGATTGTCTGTGCGGGTGGCTGGAGACCGACTGCTGGTAGTGCGTCGATGGGTGCTGAGGGGGTATGTACGGGGGTATGTACGACGTTCTTCTGTCCGGCAGCACCTGCTGGTGCGGTATCTGCTGGGTCAGCGTCGCAGGCGAATTGTAGGCCTGGTAGTTGCCTGGAGGTGGCAGATGATGGTGAGAGGCACTTGGGCGACCGAAAATAGACTCGTAGGCTGCATTTCGCTTGTCTGGCTGCTGGCGAGGACCCAGAGGCTTATCCATGAATGAAGAAACGAGGAACAGGCTTGGCCAGGGCGGCAGACAGCCTAGGGGCGGGGGGAACGAGGAGGAGAAGGTGGGTGTTGCAGGACAAGTAGCGTGTAAGCCGGATGGCCACCCACCACAAACACAACAGACAAGGGACTCTGATCTCTCCGGCCCAACAGGCCAAGCCGAACTCCCTCCCCTTTTAGCCGCAATTTTTCGTCTTTTAAAATTCTTCTTTCCCCACCAACGCAGACGTTTGCTGCGAGGATGCTCGTGCTCAAGCTCGACGGGCCCGCAGAGCTATGTTTTTGCCATTTTTGATATGAAACGGCGAGGCAGATATCCCGCATCATAATGCACATCATATATCCATTTGTCATTTCCTGAGATGATATAGCTACGGCCATGTGTTGGGGAACCATCTTTCTGCCGTTATGGAGAACGGCCCCCTCAGCCTCGATGGCCTTATCACGGGCACGCCCAGAGACAATGCCTGCCAGATCTCGGATATCCGCACCTACACCGGCTCTCGCAACGGCGCGACATACTTAGAAATGACGCGACACCATACATACCCCACGTCAATCAACCCCAGCACAATGATGCCTACCTACTAAAATCCATTGTCCATTGCGAATAACGTTACTACAATGCAAGATTCCACGAATTACCGTCCACTCGTTTCTGATCAGTCATTAAAGGAAGGGGCGAAAGACAAACTAGAACCTGAACAAGCCACGCTTCTTCTTCTTCTCCTCTTTGACGCTAGGTGTACCGGATTCAAAAGAACCTTGGTAGGAATTGGTGGGTGAGATCCGCGATGGTTTGGCATAAGGGTCTTGAGCCGTTAGACGCGTCTGGGTCTGAGCGGGAGGTGGTGCCTGTCTTGTCGGCCGAGGCGCGTCCTTCGTATAGTATCGTTCATCATAATATTCTTGGAACGAACGTGGAGTGTCACGACCAGTATCCTTCGTCCCATTCGGCAGTGCGCGAGATCCCACTCCACCCAAATCCAGCACCTTCAGATCATCAACAAAGTGCTTCGGTGTGAACACATGTGTCGAGCCTTCGCGCGACGAAAAAGAAAATCATTCAACAGCCCATAGCACCGAGGATCGGGGAAGTTTCTCACCTATGAATATATCTTTGTTCAGCGATGTGGAAAGATGGTATGCTTCTCTCATCTCCGAGTAAGTCATCCCACCAGCTACGAACACGATGATTCGCTGTCTAACAGCCTCGCTTGCACTGGTTCCTGGTTTCGGAGCCTTGTGCCAGGCGGGCTTCTGGCTACGTAACGACGTAGCCGTGGGTGGGGCTACTCGCTGCGTCACTTGGGGAGCAGCCGTCGGCGTGTCTCTAACATAAGGGAAAAGCGAGGTATCTAGCTTGTTAGATGAGTGTTCCTACGCACAAACCGCGTCATCAGAAGAACTCGGGCACGCGATCGTTAACCTTACCTCGAGAACGGTCCGGATTAGTGGTTTGTAACGTGAGAGTTCGTATTCTTCATCATTGTTCGATTTCTGCTTGATTTTCTTCTTGACGTCTTTATCCCCTGGCCCCTAAATGAGAATCAAAAAAGGATCTTAGCCTCGACACGGGGAGGACACTCACCCTACCAATGCGAACACCCATGAGTAGCAACGCATTGACAGCATCCTGCTCTGCCAGACTCAGTCGGGCGTGTTGATACAGCCGCCGCCTATCCTCATCTGGAACACCTTCCCGATGCTGTATATACAGCGCAACGATTCGAACCTTACTCAGATTGCTGTATGGTGAAAGGCATCAAATCAGTATCAAGTATCGCGGCTGAAACTGATGCGACCGACATGATTTCGCGACTGTCAAGTAGCGGCACCATTTCCTCAACCAGCGTCTTGGGCGTCTTGCCTTCCGCCGTCAAGCCCGTGGCGCAACACTGATGTACGGGCCCGAGCGGTCAGCGCGCAGTTTGAATGTTTGTGGAACAACACGATGGAACGCACCTGTTCAACATTGGCGACCAGAGGGAGCTTGTCGTTCTCAAAGATAGCCATACACTCCTGAGCCATGTTCAAATGGAGGGAGAACTACCAGGGATATATTAGATTTTCTCAAACCTAAGTGAAGAAAAGGGTCGAAAGGATACCTTTTCTCGCTGCTCCTGGTACTGAGGAAGACTAGCCAGCATATCCTTCATGTCGTTAAGACTCGCTGCACCTTCCCTATGTGATACACGATACGCTCAATTCATAACTATAATCGCCTGGGTATCAATGGGAACTCACCCTTTGAACCCAGCGTTATCTTCCATGAATTTATTGAAGTCTGCCATGAGCTTGTCTATAGCTTCACGCATGTGCATATGTCGGACCTCAGTCCATACATTGTCAGCATCCGAGAGTGTCGCGGTCTTGTCTTCATATGCACCCAAGGATGACTGGAACTTGTATCTAAAAGTAACATCATCAACCTGGAGCGGGATCCTTCCACCGCAACCTTACTCACGTGTATCTCGTCCCCTCGTCGATCGGAAGAAGATCATTTGCCATGGCCTGATACGTGAACTCGTGGATGAACGGCGCCAACATATCCATGGATCGGTCTGTGATAATAAGCGTCGCCCTCCCTCGCGAAGGATCAGCTTTCTACAAAAAGATTAACGCACGCTCTAAATTCTCAAATGATTGAACAAACTCACAGCAAAATCCGGATTACCCTTCTTATGATCCTCTAAATTCCTCTGAACCATAAATGAAAGTATCTTCGACAAATAGTCCGTCTCCACAGCTTCATTCGCTCTGGCTTCCGCGCCTCTAGCTAGATTGGTACGCCATCGACCGCTACCTTCTGGTGGTGGCGGCGGGCGCGTCGTATCGTGTGGTTTCAGTGGTCCGAGGGGAGGATGATGTGAGGGGAAGTAGTACCGGATGTAAGGAAACTCATTCAGAGTGATACAGAGATTAGTGATGATCTTGCTAGTGTATATCAGATCTTCTTCTAGCTTCGCTTTGGCAAGCTTGTAAGCGGCTTCGCTGCGAGGGGGACTGAACATAGAGAAAAAGAAGGCGGGTGACTGCATGGAGAATGTTTGGGCTTCGAGTGCTGTTGGATGATGCTTTCATTAGAAGAGATACAGGAGATGACGAGGAAGAGAGCTCACCCCAGAAATTGATGAATAGTTCCTTCAAAGCCTGAAGGTGCGGCTCGGCCGGTGACGCCGTTAATCTCTGAAACAACGCCTCTTCAAGCCCGTCAATGAAGAATAGGTGCGCAGCTGAGTACTGCTTTCGACCATCAGAGAAGTCCCGGATAATGCGATCAATGTTCTGCGTCGTCGGCATGAGGAGGTACATGGCTTCAAAGTCCTGGGGATCTCGATAGTTGGTTATGGATTCGATGACTATATGAAGTTAGGATACCATGAGATGAGGGCGTTTTAGGCGAATGTTCATTTTCCAACACACATACGCGTCACATTCTCTTGCAGGATATCAAATTGCTTCAAGACCGAGCCTAGCAGCTTCTGGGAGTGTTCATCGACAACCAGTATTTTCCATCGTCCCGGAGGATTTACTGATCGGATGGCTTCAAGGAACTCTGAAGCAGGAAAGTCAGCGTGGCCACCACGACCCAGAGAAGCAGCACAGACTATTTCGAACTACATCAATAAGGGAAGGCATCGCGATACAGCGACAGTGTGGATGAAGGAATGGAAGTGAGGTAAGAGACAACGGAGACGCTGTTGAGGTAACGAAGTCCAAAAAGAGGCGCTTAGATAACTACCCCTACGTACTCTTAGGAGAGGGTTTCGTTAGGCATAAAAAGCAAGGGAAATCGTGGGATTGATATCGAAAACAAAAGCGAAGAAAGACATAACAGAGTTGATATAGTATCTACTTCATCGAGTACTCCATCTTTGCTGTTCAAGTCATCAATATAAGTGGTAATGAGAAAAATCTAGGTCACTGACTTTCGTGCTTCTTTGCATCGCTCACTTTCCTGGCAGCTTTGGTTAGATCCTCCTGGGTCACGTACTCCCTGAGTTCAAAGTAAGTAAAGCAAAGGGGGAGAGGCAGAGCGGAAGCAAACCTGTCGTCACGAATGGCGAACATGCCAGCTTCAGTCACGACATTACGTAGATCGGCGCCGTTGAACCCATCAGAAAGCTTGAGAGCATTTCAATGAAACGTATACTGGTTGGGTTAACATAGTACACACCTTGACAATGGCTTCGTAGTCAATGTCACCACTCTTGTTGACGGGTTTAGCATGGATCTTCAGGATTTCAAGGCGAGCTTGTTCGTTGGGAAGAGGGACTTCAATCTTTCGGTCCAACCGACCCGGCCTGAGTAGGGCGGGGTCAAGGGTGTCAGGCCTGTTAGTGGCCATGATGAGTTTCGTACGACCCAACGAATCAAAACCATCCATCTGGTTCAGAAGCTGCACAAAGGCATTAGGCACCTTGGGTCTCCATGAACAAACCGAACGACTCACCTCCATCAACGTCCTCTGGATTTCACGATCTGCACTAGTACCCTCTGAGAACCGTCTACCACCGATTGCGTCAATCTCATCCATGAATATGACACACGGTTCATGGTCCCGAGCATAACCAAACATCTCCCTCACAACACGAGCACTCTCACCGATGTACTTGTCGACGATTGCTGATGATACGACTTTCAGGAAATTGGTTTGAAGGGTAGCAGCCACAGCTCGGGCAAGTAACGTCTTTCCTGTTCCGGGTGGGCCGTAGAGTAGGACACCCTTGGGTGGTTTGATACCGACGCGTTGGAAGAGTTCTGGGTTGAGAAGAGGAAGTTCAATAATCTGTACGTGGAATTAGTGAGTGCCCAACTGAGGATGGTGTGATTCACGACGCACTTCTCGTAGTTCCCGCACTTGCTCGCCCAGACCGCCGATACCTGCGAACGAAGCACCTCCGGGATCCTCCAAGCTCATCTTGTAAACCAATGGATCGACTTCTCGTGGTAGTATGCGCATTACTGTCAAAGTCGTCATATCCAATGAAACTCGTGTGCCGGCTTTCAGTTTCTCGACGGGTAGAGCGGGACGATACGAAACAACATATCGCGGACCAGACGAAGCTTTGACAATGACTACGACGGAGGAGGTTAGCCCGCAAAGTAGTCTGAGAGTGAGAGTAACGAACACCGCTCATCGTCGAGTTGCTTCATTACTTCGCCGATGATCTGACCAACGGATTGGACGGCCTTGATGTCTTCTTCGGTCTTCGCGTACGCCTTTTCCAAATCCTTCAAGGAGAATCTCACTCCCAGGTTCCACAGAGTTATCAGGCTTTGAAGCAAAAAGACAAGCATCGCGACTCACAGTTCTTCAAACTGTCGCTATTCGATTCATGCTCTTTCATTTTCTACAACGGATTAGACAACAAAGCCTGAAACGAATATTGTAGCGACATACAGCACGGTATGTCTTGAGAGCGTCTTGCCGTCTTTGATCCATGCTTCCTGAAGATGTAGAGGGTTGTGAGTCCATACTAGATGTAAGATGAAGGGGAAGCGTGAAGGTACGCGTCACCGCGTCGTCTGGTTTCACCGTTCGATCATTGGTCAGCAGGCTGTGGTTGGTCACTTAACCCACTTATCCGCCGGCCTGATGGTCTAGTAGTATGATTCCTTGTTAGGGCTTGCAGTCGTTTCGAGGAGGTCCCGGGTTCAATTCCCGGTCAGGCCCACCAGAGGGACACCGTTTCATCCTTTTCCTGCGATCTGCCACGAAAGGGCGCTGATAGCTTCTTATTGTCAAGACCCAAACCGCCGAGTTTCTCGCGCCTGCAATTGTCATTTACGTGAGCCTCACGCGCTTCATCGCACGCAGCTGCACCCAGCCTAATTGTTTGAATTGTCTGAAGCATCCAGCCCATGCCGCTGATGGTTGCCCTCCGCCCCTCCAATTGTTCAGACTCGCATATTAAAGCTGGCCCATGATCTTTGCATCTTGAACTCGAACACTCACGAACTGCCAACGTTCCGATACCCACTTTCTCGATACCCGGTGTCATGATGCTCTCGACGTCGTTCATGACTGCCATCCCTATATTCGCCCTCTTCTTTTTGCCCACAATATTTGCCCAAGATGATGCACCACCCAGCACCTTTCCCCATATCTACCCTGGAAAACCATCAGGCGACTTGAGCCCAGCATACCAATCTTGTACGTATGCATCTGATCTCAAGCGACGCGTTCTGAACCGTGTCTTTCGCAGATTATGAGGTCACAGAGCCTCTCCCTAATGTCACTTTCGACGTTGGCAGGATGTTTGCAGGAAATATACCTGTAGGACGCCAGGGCCATCCAAACGATACCTATTTCTTCTGGGCCTTCGAAAAGACGAATGGCTCCCTCACGTCGGCTGCTAACGCGAGTACCGATCCTTGGGGTATCTGGCTCAATGGAGGGTATGTGGTTTTGGTCGCATACATACGATGATTTAGCTGCTCACAGATGGCTCTATGTAGGCCAGGTTCCTCTAGCATGTATGGCGTGCTTCTCGAGGTGACTGCCTTTTTCTGATTGATGTTCGATCCCATTACTCACCTGAACGCGTAGAATGGCCCTATACGCGTCAATTATGACTATTCAATTTCGCAAAATGAATACAGCTGGAACAAGGCGGCCGACTATATTTGGATCGACCAGCCCGTGTATGCGCTATTTTCTGGCCTATTTTTGTTCCTTTTCCTCATAAAACACATCTTTCAGTGGTGTTGGTTTTTCCACTGCCGATGCGAACGGTTACAGTGAGTTTTTTTCGCCACCTGCTCGACCATGGAAGCTGACGGACATGCTCACAGTCGACAGCGAAGAACAAATGGCCATTGACTTTGTAAGGCACTCTCACCCTTTGATCGAACAGGAATTTGACGCACTCACAGTTTGGTTTCTTGACCAATCTCGTCAAAGTCTTCCCAAGCCTCGCTACCAGACCGCTGCACCTCACAGGCGAGAGTTACGCTGGTGTTTACATCGTAAGCACCTATCTGTGTATGCATTATTGAGGGATCACGACTTATGATATATTCCATAGCCGTATATTCTTAAACGTTACTTTGAGATGACCAACCCACCTGTGAATATCGCTGCTATTGCCATTGGTGATGGGTCAATTGCGGCTGGCCAGGTTTTCGAGCTGTTACCTGCCGTGAGTATCATCCCCTGTTGAACCTTCGATATAATGATACTCATCCGACCTTAGTTGAGCGTCATAGAGACGTATCCCCAAATTATTGGCTATGATACCGAAGTGTACGAATACTTCAAAGAGCAGTACGTCTCGAATGCAACCTCTAATATGATTCCAGCTAATCTAATCATCCATATTGTTAGAAATCACCTTTGTGGATACGACGTGAACCTCACATATCCCCAAAACGGCATCATCCCTTCGATCCCAGTCACCCAACCAACGCAGCGCGAGATCCCTTACTACCTGCAGCAACACAGTCTTCTACACAGTCTCACTCGTCGTGACGGTTCGCCATCTTCTTGGATGTCGTCCAAACGCGCCTTTAACCAAGAAGTCGAACGTCGTTACTTGGAGAGTGGCGGTGGTGCTGACACGAGCATTCGTAAGAGGGAGAGACATGCGAAACGTGAAGCCTGGAAGAGGGATCTTACTGGTAGGGCTAATGGAACCATTGATCCTTGGGTGAGCCGTGTTGCGGTTTGCTACCTCAGAACCATCTTAGCTGACGCAACCGTAGTATGGATGCTTCCTGTTTGACGAATTCATGGATTATGCGAAGAACTTCACGTTCCCTTGGAGTACGCATTTCGTCTTCTACTCCTTCCTTGCTCAATACTTAATTAACCATCTTTTCTAGGCGAGAACGATGATCCTAACGACCTTGGCTTTGGTGTTCGTCCCACCATGTTGGCTGATATCGTATTTCGCTGATGTGATTTGCTTTCGTAGATTTATTATGTCCCAGACGCGCTCTCGCCCCAAGCACCCACGGATGCCTCCGTCTTCCTCAATGGTGAGCCGTGTTTGTTCGATGCTCTACCGTCACCGTTCCGTCTGACATTTTCCTCGCTATAGACAACCGCACCCGAGCTGCCCTCCATGCTCCGACGAGCAAGGATTGGGCACTCACATTCCCCTTCCCTTTTGGTGAACTTAGTATGTCCAACATCCCTCGGGTGTCCTCTGACCCATGCTGACCACAAATGTAGCATTTGACCCTAGCCCCGAGTAAGACGCTCTCTAATCAACACAAAAGACTGCGCCGTCTAACATTTCATAACAGGCCAATGGTCTTCCTAACTGACCTCGCCACAAATGCCACTGCTCACAACGTTTCCGTCATCCTATACTCAGGAAACGACGATTCGTTGATTGCGCATCGTGGAACTGAAAGTATGAATTGCCCCCACATGTAATATCGGATCGCTGGATCGCTGATACTTCGCTGCAGTTACCATCCAAAACACGACTTTTGGTGGTATTCAAGGGTTCACGAGGAAGCCGTCTACACCTTGGTTCGATGATAGCGGGAATCCCGCCGGTATTATCAGGCAAGAGCGTGGATGGACGTATGTCCTTTTCCAAGGAGCTGGTCACATCGTCCCCGCGAAAAAGCCCGCAGCGGTAAGACCTTATCTCTAGCTCCCGAAATGCCGCCATAATTGACGGAATTGGTTTCATCGATAGGCCCTGACCTTCCTCCGAGAATTCGTCTTTGGGAACAACCAAACCGGTCTAGTCACTGCGTCTTCTGATGGGACTGTTTCTGTTCAAGGTGGAGAGAATAGCACGCTTGCTGCGGATATCCTCCCTGGACAGGATGAAATCTACATCGGCGCGGGGGCGACGCAGTCGACGTATGTTTTCCCTACGGCGACTATCGCGTCGTGGAGGAGTTACATGGCGACGCACACGGCTACTCTTTCTTTGCAAAACTTGACTAATGGAGCTTCGGTGCCGACGAGCTATGTCTGGATGTCGTGTGCTGCGCTTGCGCTAGGGTTTACGCTGGGGATGTGAGGGTTTACGACTTCGATGGAACTGTTTTGAACTGGCTTTTGGAGGTGCATTGCATACCACTTGTATCAATATTATGACCATGGTCGAGGCTTGATGCCAGGCACTTAGCACGTTGTTGTACTTTTAGCTTTCGATTTGCCTGCGACGGCTTGACGCCAATTAATGATTTGCATTGGACTATCGATGTCGGATTTGCATGCCCGCGTCGTTGCACGTGGACCTACGTAGCGAGACGTAAATCCAGTCATGTGATCGCGTGTACTTGGTACCCCAGATTCAGCGTCGTCGGCGAGCTCTCTTGCAATGCAACTCTCATGTTCCACAGTGACTTCTCCTCGCCGCCATCCTCGCCATCGCTCGCCGCAGTCGACTCCTCTCCGCCCTCGTCCCCAGGACGTTCATCACCCTTCGATGACGACTGCGACAAGCCGATAATCCATCCATTTGCTGCGTCGGCTCGTAAGAGCGGGCAATTCGAAAAGCGCGGACGCGATGTCCTCTCGGAGGATTCAAGCATCGAGCATGCCTCGAAGAAAGCACGGATGAACATTGGACATCCGCCTGACGACTTTGGACTGGATGAATCCTTTCCTGCTATCAGTTTCAGCGAAGAGGACGATGAATGGGACAAGGCTGTAACCCAGGTTATTGATTTTGGTCATGGAACCATCAGTCTGGAGTAAGTTTTGCGTGCTTTCAATGCGTGCTCTCTTCATTGACGTCATCGCTAGGAATAAAAACTTGACTTACATACCTGAGCATGCATTACGGGACCTTCAAGGTTTTCGTGCTTTGCCCGAAAAGGCAGAGTTACTCAACGCGAAAAAGTTTCTGGGTACTGCGCAGCTGCCTGGTGAAAGGCGACAGTTCCATCGCGTATCCACAGCTCCAGCCAGCACGACCAGCGATTTATTCCCTTCCTTCTCCGAACGCACAAGCTCCGCCGCTAGTATCAATGTCGGTCTGCCCAGAGAAGAAATCCAACTCTTTCTGTCACGTAACAAAATCACATTTCTTCCCTCGTTATTATTCCAAATCGACAAGTTGACGGTGCTCAGTCTGCGTTCGTATCTATATTTACCTCTAACCACCCTGATATACTTACTCCATTGTGAACCTTGATACCAACGCTTACCTAGGTGCGAACTCGGTGACATATCTCCCTCCGGAGGTTTGCAACTTGAGAAACCTCCGCGAGCTTAATGTCGCCAACAACCAACTTCGATATCTCCCCTCCGAACTCTTGCAGATGAACCTCATGCAATTGACCATCAATCCTAACCCATTCATGGAGGTTCCAGAAGAGTCGCTGCCTACACCCATGCCTAGACGGACATTTTCGCGCGCAGCGTCACTTATCGGCACGCGAGCGAGATTAGTTGACGTTGAGGCAAGGAAGCGTATTGTTTCGCCTTCGAGATCGGTTCTCCCCGATGTCATACCTCTCGTGGAGCTCTGTCTTCGCGTTCTCTTTTCTTCACCCGACTCACGAAGCTCGCGATACGATCCCTCCAAGTCAACACTCGGTTCCAGGTACCATCTCCCTCTCGCAGAAACACAGTACCTATCGACAACGAAAAATACCAAGATAAGGCTTTCGCCTGGAAAGGCTATTCCTCCTCTCCTTGAAAACTCTATCGCCATAGTCCACCCTGGGTCTATCTACGCGGAGGACTTTCCTCAGCTGGATACCGAGGATGACGATTCGAGGGTTACTGGACTCGGTTTCTGCCCTTCGCCAAAGCACACCAAAGAACCTGCTGGCTCCTCGTTGTTCGTTCGTCATGCGGAAGAGCGGTTTACTTGGGTGGATACGATCAACGGTGTGAAGCTGGGAGGGTATGTTCCCCTTCGATGGCGAGGATGTCAGCATGGCTGTCTGCGCTTCCTCGACGAAGATGGCGAGGACGAGAGTTCATCTTCATCGTCGGTTGTTCCACCAATTGTGCCAGCCGTAGCCGATGAAAATGTGTTCGACGATTTGACCATGCAAGTTGACCCCGACGTTGCGGGAGCACCTGTTGCGTCAGTCAACTTTTTGGGAGCCAGCCTTGAGATGGAATTTGATGAGGAGTAATACACGCTTGTAGTCGTTCCAATTGTACATTCGCAGTCATTTTTGATTTACCCGCTCTCGAGTTATGAAATTGCATCACCTCAAGTTAAGTTGTAATGCTTTTAGGCAAGGTCATCATGGTACTCTAAATTCGAACAAAATGCTTGCTTCATTACTGAAATGTATTTAACAATATAAAGGTCCGTCGAACTATCCTCCTTTGCCTGTCCTGAGAGTAAAGTGGTGGTAGATCGTAAGTATAGACTAGATAAATGCGAGATGGGAAGTGAATAAAGTTACGATGAATACAACACAAGCATCCGAGGGTCTGTTAGCATGTACGAATTAACTCAGCGGTAGGTAGTGGAAATTAATCCGTTTATGCGAATGTAAGTGTGTGTCGTAGTCATGGACGGGCATAAGCATGAGGGCGGGGGAAGAACTCCCACTGGGTCCGAACGAAGGAATCCGGAGGGGCATCCGAAGAGGGGTTATGAAAGGAATGCCACAACGACAGCGAGAGCTGAAGCGACGGTCATGAAAGGAACCGCGATGAAGCCGGCACCGTTTCCAGATCCACTATTGCTGTTGCTGCCACCATTCTGAGCCGTCTTTCCCTTGGTCTCGACATTGCCATCACCATCAGCGTCAACGCCAGATGAAGATGGGAAGGTAGTATTAGTGTTGGTTTCGAGGTATATGTTG
The DNA here is from genome assembly GCA_002583695.1 of Pleurotus salmoneostramineus. Classification (NCBI taxonomy): domain Eukaryota; kingdom Fungi; phylum Basidiomycota; class Agaricomycetes; order Agaricales; family Pleurotaceae; genus Pleurotus; species Pleurotus salmoneostramineus. Next base: position 187,920 of record BEWF01000147.1, read on the forward strand.
CCTGCGGGCCACTTCATGCACTTTCCAATGGGTTGCAACTAGAAGAAAGTTTAGCGTGAGGAAAGGGTGATGAAGTCGAAGAGCAACTTACGTTGAACTTGGGGTTGTGGTCGAGAGCGGATGGGAGGGTGTAGCCGACAGCGAGGTCGACGACAATCTCGTATAGATCATGTTGAAGAACGATGAAGCTGTCACGACGTTCAGTAAATCGCAGAACAAATGACATATCAATATAACCAACCCAGTATCAAGAGTTGAAGCATTGCCGATGATATGGGAGAAGGTGTCGACGTATTGAACGCCATTCACGAGGCCAGCCACGACTCTCCAGTCTATGTAGATGTGATAAGTAAACCAATGATAAAGCACCAAAGCGCGGCGCATGCGCACCGTTGGTATCAAAAGGTCCGGTTGCGGGGTGAGTCGACCAGATGATGGGAACCATGCCCATGGCCAAAGAAATAGCGCGAACACGATCATCTGGATATCACGGCGGTAAGTTTCAGGGGAACCGACTAATAGAAGAAAATAAACGTGCCGATGTCACCGAACGGCGGTCGCATGGTGAGAGGAGTGACACCGAGAACGGTCTTGATGGCTTTTCTCGTCCAACCGAGTTCAGCCACGATTTGCTCGTTAGTGAGAGAGGTCAAAGGCTAAATGGATGATTAGATGACGAAGCAGGAGATCAGAGACCGACTACGAACCTTATGTGACCAGGTGTGGACACTGATTTCATGGCCACGCATGTACTCCTCGAGCAAAACCTGAGGGCGCTCAATGACACGGGATCCAACGACGAAGAATGTTGCTTCGATATCTTTTTCGCTCAAGAAGTTTAGGAGTTTTCTGGAGAATATGTCAGGACGATCAGGAACCCGTCAACAAGGCACAAAAACTGACTGAGCTAGAAAGGGACAACAAGGATCAGAAACCATGAGGAGAATATTTCAACCGAGGGGAAACTCACTGTAAGGAGATGGACCGTCGTCAAAGCTATCAAAATGATGGTTTGAGTCAATACATTCTGAAGGGAAATATCGGAGAAACCTTACCTAACACCCCATGTCAACTTATCGGGGCAGGCCAACACGTCCGTTGAGCGAGTGTGGCCACCGCACGTCCACCAGCCACGGTTTGCGGCGTCGGCGGCAGCAGCGGGATCACCAGGGCAGGAGCCATCTTTCGTGGGGGTCAGGTTGGGGATGTTGTGGCCCTCCAACTCCTTCATCCACTCCTTGACTTCCGGTGAGTCAACGGCCGGGATGCTATCTTGTGCTGGCCATTCTGCGGGGCTGAACACGACTGTTGCGAAGATGAGTGTCTAAGAATAGAAAATAGGGTATATTTGCACATACATGGGGTGGGAAGGACTGGTGCGCCCGAAACTGGCGGAGTCGCCCCGGCAGTAAATGTTCCAGAGACAGGGAGGGTGGTTCCAGTGGGCATTCCGGAGGAGATGCTTTCGAGAGGAGGGATACCAGGTGCCGGTGTGGGAGCAGCACCAGGAAGAGTGGTTGTCTGTCGTTTATGAACTACATTGTTGTGTCTTGCCTGGATGTTATGTGCAGTCGCGGCGGCGAAGGTAACGAAGGCGGTGAAGGCCTGAAGCTTCATGGTGAGTGGTAAAGAGTGTGGCAAGCGCAGCTAGCGGGGTAGGCAAGCGCAAATGTGGTGATGGGGAGCCTTATAACAGATTCGTCGACGAGAAAGAGAACAAACGTTGACAACAAAAAAATCAGCTTCACGATCCCTGCATGTAATTCACACGAGCAATTTGCCCACCTGTGGTCTCCATTAGATTTTTCTTGGCTTTGGCTTGGAATTCTCTTCGATACCGGCTGTGCCACTACAGCAAGCCTGCCGGGCAGCAAAAGGTCTTTGTCTGTTGAGTTCGACCGTCCATTTTGATGGTTTGATGTCAGAGACATCCCCGAGCATTGTCGATGCACTTCGAGGTGTAGCAACTGAAGGTACGACCGAGTGAATGTCTGAATCCTGCAAACAATGGAACATGCAAACATACGCACATATGTCCGGCCTTCGTTCGGCAGGTGGTTCTAGACAGGCGTGCCAAGGCCAGCTACCGACGGTGTTCAGTGGCCGCCGACAGCATTGGTGGGCCTGTCCTGGCCGAGGTGGTCTTGAGTACTTGAGTGAGCACCAAGGAGGCCTTTACTTACTTACTTCCTATTACACACTCGTGTCGTCATCGTGGTAAGAAGGAAACCTTCCTCGAGGGCGGGTAGCTATTCCCACAAAGAATCTCACGAAAAAAAAACATGCGAATTCCAATAACGATAAAAGTGTGTCGTATTTACAATTAATCACAACTTGGACTTAGGTGTCTCTGGTGTATGTAGTGCGTATAAATCATCAGCAGCCTTGATGATCTCATCCATAAACCGTTGGTTGGGCATCTCCTTCCTGGAAGTGATGGTGTATTGGAGTCGATCTGTCGCGTGGTCTGAGAAACCTGATGCAATCAAAGAATCATGGAATAAAACACACCATCGTAACCTGTCATATATGCCACACCGAATCCATCGGGGACAACCTCGCCCCATCCGTAGACAGGAAAGTGTTTGGAGAAGATGGCAGACGTGCTCAACACCCAGTAACTCGATCTTTGAAACACCGGATCAGAATAGAGAGCGGGGTTTTCTTCACCCTCCTCCAACATCTTCTTCAGACCGAACAAATGCCTGTCGAAACCCTGACCAGCTCCGCAATACTTAGCCGTGGTGATATGTTTCTTCGTGGCGAGATCAAAGAGTTTCTTTCGGTCGGCCTGAGAAGCTGAGGGGTCATTCATGCTCTTGACCCATGCATCAGATTCGCTGGTGACGACTCTGATCGCTTCAGTGCGACCTTTGTAGAAACGACGTGTCGTAGCAGCCTCATACGTTCCTCCCTTGCGCTTTTCGTTGCCAATAAGTCGTCTGTAGGCAAGTTGAATGATCATTTGAGCCCAGGAGTCCGGAGAAACGCCAAAGTTTTTGATAGCTGCTTTCCCATAGGAGGTGAGATGGAATGTAAGTTCCTGACTCTCAATGAGCTCGCGAGCGGCGGCATCTGCACGAGTGATCGCCTCAGATGTAGCGGGAGAGACCTCCCAGTCCATGGGCGTTGGAAGGCTCTTGACAGGGGAAGAAACGTCGCCATTGTCGAAAGCAGGATTATGGAGCATGTCAAGGACATCGTCGCACATGCGAGCCGTAGGCGTTCCATCCATGACAGAGTGTTCACCCATGAAGCCAGCTTCAGAATTGTCGAAAACAATGAATTCACAGGGCTTGTCGACCCAACGATTACGAAGGCCAATCGGGATGCCTTGAGACGAGACGTGACCGTGCCAGAGATCGCGACTATGGGCTATCGGGTCGGCAGGAGAAGAAGAATCCAGGCTGATGGTAAAGGCAGCAGATTGAATGGCATGAATAATGGCTGAGTTGTTCGCAGATTTAGCGAGTTCAGCGTAGTCCTGTGGTATTTGGATGAGCTTAGGCCACAATCTTCAAAGAAAATATCATTGCGAACCTTTGCCCATACGTCACGGTTGTTGGATCCTAGGACACCAACTCCGGGATACTGACCATCGCTGTTTGCAATTACATGAGCGATTTGTCTAGGTGAAATAGTAGTTAGCCACGGAGTCTTCCCGAAAGCATAGTTTATACGCACTCTTCAAATTCTGATGTACTGAGAATCCGGCCATCTTTGGTTGCTTCGATCTTCCACGGTCTGTTGTTGCGGAAGACGACAATATGTCCTGAATCACCTTTGTCGCCCTCCTTAGCGTACGTGACACTCCAGTCAAGACCTTGTGGTCCTGGGACACGACAACAGTCAAACATCCACCTACACGTAGAAGAGTCAGTCGCCAGACGATGCTAGGGCATCATTCAGCTTCACCTGTAAGTGTCCATGCACAGAGGTCCTTCCCTTGTCGCCTCAGGTTTGATCAGACCTTGCTTCAAGTTCTGGCGGAAGATCATGGCAGCCCTTGCAAGCGTCGCAGCTCTTCCAGCCGGACTTTGCGGTAGATGGGCTGGTTGGCGATCGAACCCATCTACAACATGGCTGAGAAGTGTCCAAAGAACTACGAGTACGCGACTCACAGTAATACGAAACATTTATGACGACCTACATAATAACTGAGCCATAGTTCAGGTGCAAAGCATCAGGGCAATACCTTACCGAGTCTCTGTAACCCATATATCCTCCGTCATCCCACCATTGCTCTAGCCAATGTTTCGTCTCGGCGTGACGCTTCAGCAGCCTCTCATGCAGTTCAACACCCTTCCCCTTCCCAAACTCTTCGATCTTCGCTTCAACATTGGCATACTCCTCATCCGACCACGCAATAGGACGCAAGCTCTCCTTCAGCCGATCCAAAGTTTGTCGGAGATCTGGCACAGGGAGTTTACCCAATTTGTCCTGTGCAGCGAATGTGACAGAGTTGGCTGGTGGTGCAGGTGCACGAGCCTTCCAATCGTCAGGGCGACTGTCGAGGACGATGGGGATGTTTGACATATGGCGACGAGGGAAGATGGAAATTCGGGATAGCCAGTCGTGCTGCTGAACTATCCGTCGGTGTATGGAGAACATGGGTAAGAAGTTTGAGCGGGCGGTGTTATGGGTTCTTATACTTTGGGCTGCATCTGATATTCCGCAAGCGTACTCGTCGTGCGGATCTCTATCTCGACACTTCCGTCCGGGGACTTCAGGCAACCGGATTTATTTGTGTGTGTTTTACATGAAGCTACCTACATACAAAAGTCACTCACTCAGTCACTAGCAAGCCAGGTCCTGCAAGCTTGACACCTTCTAGCGTAGTATACATAGAGTACATACATCCGATAAGTAATACATAGCGTACAAATACATGCGACCTTATTGCAGTTTGACATCTTCATCAATTTTGACCACAACTTTACCCGTCGCTTTTGCTGTCATGAGACGTTCATATGCCTTCAAAGCGTCTTCAAACGGATACACAGAATCCACAGCACCTCTCACTTTGCCTACGACTGGTGTCAGCCGCCTGGAGGCATCGATTCGGCATGAAGAAAAGCGTACCATCGGCAACCATGTCTCGAAGCGCTTCTAGGTCTGCTTTATTTTCAGAGACGTTGAATATTCTACCGACACAGACGGTCAATTCGTCAGTAAACCTAAAATCTAAATTTGAAGGTCTTGGACTCACATGTACGGCCGATTGACACCTCCCAGCCAGACTGGTCTGAACATGGCCACTGCGGTCTTGAAGACGTTGAAGAACTCTTTAGCCGTGCTGCTATGCGGCATCGGGCCGGTGGATACGAATGCCCCCTGCGGCGCGAGGTAGGCTGGACTATGAAGGTAGAGGGAGGGATCTGAGAGTCCTACAGCGTCGATGATCGCATGGAATTTGGGTTCTGGTGGATGTGCAGTGAGATATTCGTGCAGGGGTTCGGCGGTATAGTCAATGAACTGATAATGAAGGACGTTTGAGACGTTGGTGTTAGGCATCAGAATACGTGCTAGCACAACGTACCTCGTCAGCGCCCATCTTGTTGACGAATCCTTCATTCTTCGCCGACGCAGTCGTTACTACTTTCAGGCCACGAGCTTTGGCGATTTGGATTGCAGACAATCCGACAGCCGAACTACCGCCGTTGATCAGAACGGTTTGTCCTGGTTCTAGCTTTGCATGGCGAAAGAGTGCTTGGTAAGCTGCCTGTCCAGCCAGAGAGATACCGGCTGCGTGGAGGGCGTCGATATTTGGGGGGCGTCGAACAAGGGAAGCGATTGGGACAGCTGCGTATTCAGCGAGTGAGCCTTGTTTTGATGTTTTCGCATACGCTGGTGGAAGTGAAAGGGGTTGAGCGACTTGACGATCGACATCAACAGCGAGAGAAGGCTAACCAGCGGTCATGAAACCGAATACAGCATCGCCGACATTGAACTCGGTGCTGTTCCCGTCAGCAATTACACCGGTGAAATCGTATTCGGCCACTAATGGTCTGCCAGCGATGATGTTGGGAAGTACTCTCATAAGTTTGTAGCCTCTATCGCAATCATTTAGTGAGATGAATCACCAAGATTCTTGCAGCAAAGTCGCTTACAATGGATTCAGCGCAGCCGCTTCAATCTTTACGAGGACAGTGTCCTTGGCGAGCTTTGTGTGCACCGGCCATTCCTGCTTGAATTTGAGAGCCTTGCTCGGAGGGCCTCGACGGCGAACCACCCAAGCGCGTTGTGTTGGTGGGATATGAACCATTTTTATCGTTGAAGGGGAATTGATACGTTGACAAAGAACACCCCACCGAAAGCCAGCCAAGTTATACGGTTGGACAAAAGCATCTGGACTAAGTGAGAGAAAAGCCGCAGCTTCTGGATTGCTCGCCAAGTCTGCGAAGAGGAGTGGTCCCGGTCGTTCTTATTGGCTCCTCCGGGGGACGTTGCGCATGCAATCCTGGCTTGCTAAGGGAGTTTCTCCACTCTGACCAATGACAAGGAGATGGCTGGTCCCTCCGAGTCTAGAGTTGAGAGATAAGGAGGCCAGGCGCACCCCTGTTTCTCCCTTTCACACCCCTGTCACGCGCCGTTGCGCGCTCATCAAAGCGTTCGACTTGTATGGGTTCTTCAGTCACAGTGGCTCAGTCGGTCACCTGGTATCATACTTATCTACGCGCTGCGTTTCACGTCCTCGAGGCCACAAGGAGCTTCAAGGAAGTCTCTACTCTTTCACCTTTGACAACGCGTCTTTGCCTCATGTCCATGGATTCGAATCTGCGCAGTTGAATGGATAAAAGGACCAAGTAACAAAGAAACTTCTTATCACACTTTCTTTCCTTTCACTCCTACCTTCACGCGATAGCTCACAGAATTATGACTTCGAACTCCAGTCGCTCGCCACGCACGCGCGGTGGTCGAGCAGCCAGCAGAGAGTCGACCGGCACCAATGGTACGAGTACTGGGAGCGTTGCGACCAGTAGATACGCGACCCCGGAACCGGAGCCACTGCCAGAGCCTAGATTAGAGGTCGATCAAGCTGAATCCTCCAATGGTCCTCCGAGCGTTGGACTGCTTCATCATATCTATACTGCACCCGATTTTATCATTTCCTACGAAGGCTCTAGCCAGTACGAAGCTGGGGGTGTATCGGCATGTGGATTGGCTGCGTTGAATTGCGTTCGAGTGATCTTGGGAAAAGAGCAGAGTGGCATTCGCGCTGAGGCTTTGCTACGCGATATGACCTCACGAGAGACCTTTCAAGTAAGTCACACAGCTTTTTACTTCTACTCTCTAAGTGGACTTGACTTATGATATAAAAAAACCAGGAAATCATGTCCATCTGTGCTGGATGGTCGGGAAGCGCACATCTTGAAGTTGAAGAGATCGCCCGCATTCCCTTGTTTCAGAGATGCTTTTCCTCAGCTGGCACGTTCTTTGAACGTCCTGGGATTGGGGCTTTCAAAAGCATGTTACAGTACGTGATTTCGCCGTGAATACTCGAGAACGCTCATTCATTTTACGCTTACAGACATCTACAAGCGTCCGTTCCCGACACGGAGTCTGCCGCTGTGGTCATTACTCGACCGCCAGAGATCGTAGCATGCATGAAGATCGCTACACCATTTGGCGGTGTCTTCGTCATCTTCGACTCCCACCCCCGCCCCAGCCACCCCAATGGTGCTGCATTCGTCTTCAACACCTCGCTTGACACCACCGCAAAGCATCTCAGCGAACTCATGGCTGTCGACCGCCGACTCCTCTCCGACCGTGACATGCAATGGCAAACCCAACTCCTAGCGAATTTCTCAGGTTTATTCCTCAAAGCCAAACAAATCGACGACTCGTTGCCTACCCTCCATTACACCATCTACGACCTCAGTCTTCAACTGTTGGATTTGCAAGGACAAACCGCGGAACTGAAGTCATCGAATAACCAGTTGAAGGAGTCGATGATTACCATGAGGGATGATAACTCCCTTCTGGTTGCGGAGAATGCGCAACTTCAGGAAGAGATGATTGCTCTTCGACGGGAATTGGCAGAAGAGAAACGACGGAACGAACGGAATGGGAATGGGACGTGGTTTTCGTCCGTTTGGTCAGGCTCCAGTTCGTCGCAAGGGCATTCATCGTCTTCCAAAGGAAAGTCGAAGGAGAAAGACAAGGAACCTTACGAGCGATGGACTATGGGCCGGCCACATCATCAGTACGACCTGAGAGACAGAGGAATCTCCACTTGGTCAAGTACTCGTGGTAGTCGGTCGCCTCCCCGTCGTAGATCGCCGCCACGCACTCCACCGCGGGCGCGGTCTCCTTTGCAGCCGTCTGTCTCCCCCTCTTCTTCTCGAAAGGACGTGGCTTCCCCCCCTGGATTCCATCCCCCAGCCGATGTGTTCCCAAGGAAGAAGAGCACCGAGCAGCTAGCATCGCTACGGGCGAAGACACCACCCGTCCCACCCGAGGATGAGGACTTGATGCTCGCCCAGCGCCTCCACATGCAATTCAACTCTGCCGCTATGGCAGATGCCAACCTTGCCGCTCGACTGCAAAGAGAGTTCGAAGCGGAGGATAGTCGAATTTTCCAAGAGCAAAGGGAGCTCCAGCAGTATGTTCGACCGACGTTTGAATGTCAAGTCTGCTTTGAAGAGACACCGGAGGATGATATCGCACGTATATCAGAGTGTGATCATCTGTATTGTCGGGACTGTTTGCGCGGGCATATTATGAATAGGGTGGGTGAACATAGGTACCCTATTCTGTGTCCGTCTTGCACTGCTTCACCCACGAAGACGCCTTCTGGTAGGTTGTCTCTTCTGCATTGCAGTATCAATCAGGCTGTTGACATCGCTTCGCTAGTCATCACTGATGATATGGTTCGGGTGATTGGTATCCCCGAGCGGGAGTATGCCATCCTCGAGGAGATGTCGTTGGCTTCTTTCTCTATTATGTTGCATTGCCGGCAGTGAGTTCTTTCGAAAGGTTGTGTATTTGTGCGTTACTGACTTTGCTGGACTAGATGCCAGAATTCGTCGTTTGTCGCGCGAGACGAATACGATGAAGTCAAGGTCTTGGAATGCCCACTACCGGCGTGTCACTATATGTGGTGCAAGCAGTGTCAACAGCCCGCCACCAGCGAAACGGAACATTCTTGCGATGGAAGCAAGGAACTTGAGAACTTGATGAGTCAAAGAGGATGGAAGTATTGTCCAGGTCCGTGTAACGCCAGTTATAGTTGTGGTGCACTGAGGCAGATGTGTTCTCTTTCTACGCAGGATGTAAGACGCCCATTCAGAAGGAGACTGGATGTAACCATATGACCGTAAGCTCAGGACTCGGCGCTTTGATTGTCCCCCTCTAACTCCTTCTCTTCTCTTCTGCACAGTGCACTTCTCCCGGTTGCAATATGTACGGTTTTTTTTGTTTTGACTCCTAACTATAGCTAACGGTTGCTTGGACAGGCACTTTTGTTATCGCTGTGGAGGAGACATCATCGCATCTGCAGTCTCAAGCGAGGTCAGGTCAGCGATCTCGTCGCACTACGCGCGGTGCTCGCTGTTTGAGGAACTGCCTGATCGTGCTGTTCCACCGTGAGGGTGAAGGATGTGTTTTTTGGAAATGTGAACGACTCGGCCGATGTGTATCGATATGGCTTGTATTGTACTTGTAACTAGGTTTTTTTTGACACGGGAAAGTGCACCTGATTTGGGCTGAGAAAGGCAATCAAGGGGTTCATGGTTACTACGCCAGGCTGTTCTCCTCCTCCTCCTCCTCGACCTTGAACGACCGAAGCTCTGCCCCAGCGAACGCGTTGGCCAGCGATTTGACGAGCGCAGCGACGACGTCCTCGATGAGCTCGAAAATCACGGTTGAATATCTGAAGCCATCAAGACAATCAATCCAGGAATTCAACGATCTCCTTGCAGAGTCCAATCTCCACGCCGCACAGGCAGCCCATTACAAGGATCCCTTCGTCCCCTCGCGCGCTGCGCCGCCGCCGCCAAAGACCAGGAATTCGCTGCAGAAGCCCAACCCACGGGCCAGGAAACACAGCCTCCCATCGTCCAACACATCGCCGACGATTCCTCAGAGCCATCGCGTCACCGAGGTCGACCCTTTTGCCTCCGTCGCTTCCTCAAAGACTCTCATCAACCCACACAACTCCTTCCACATGGCCAACGCTGCCTCTCCTCCCCAGCGTCCGTCCAGGGCAAATACCGCAACCCTGAACGACATATTTCCGACACAGGCTGCCCTGTCGGCTAGGCGACTCTCAACGCCTGCTCACGTCGTCGGCCACGACGGTGGCCACTTCCTCGCGGATCCAAACGAATCTCTCCCCATTCCCTCAGAATACCAGTCCACAATGAGCAACCCAAACTCCATGACCACAGGCACAACTCGCTCGCGCAGTGGTACCACAGTCAAAGCTAAAAAGGGCATGCTCGGTTTTATGTCTGATTTCCTCACCGCCAACAAGCGCCTCGAGATCAGCACCCCGTACGATCCAGTCCACCTCACCCATGTAGGCTTCAACTCGTCCACCGGCGAGTTCACAGGTCTCCCAAAAGAATGGCAGCAGCTTCTCCAGGAGAGCGGCATCTCTCGCCTAGAGCAGGAGAAGAACCCACAAGCTGTTATGGAAATCGTCAAGTTCTACCAGGAAGGGCATGGCGACGTTTGGGATAAGATTGGGAACATGACGACCGCAGGTGCATCAACATCGGGTCCCTCCAATGTCATGGACGATGGCTTCCAGAATCCGGTGCGTGTATTCCCAGCTTGACTATCTAAAAAAGACAAAGGAACGCTGAGGCCACTGTCTACAGCGATCGCCTCCTCAACCACCAAAGAAAGGCTCCGTGCCAACTCCCTCGACGTCGACGACATCCAGCCCCGTCCCAGCTGCGCATCGCTCAGCTCCTTCACCGCCATCAGCTTCCCTCGATCGATCCACCTCTCAACGGACACCCTCAAAGGCGTCCCGTCAGGCCGAGCCACTCAATCGCGCTCATACCACGCGCGACAAACGTGCTCCTGGACAAACGACCTCGGGCTCCGGCGCGAGCCACGCTCATGTCACGCCTACCCATGCACACGCCCATGCTGCTAAACCTTCGAAAGAGAGCCCTTCTTCATCAAACGCGGAATTGCCTTTGAAACAGCAGGCACCTCGTCAAGCGCAGCAATCCTCGAGTCGTGATAGGGATCCTAGAGCTCAAGCTCAAGCTCAGCCACCCAGTGCTGCTGCGCAGAGTTTGGCGAAAGCAGCTGGGCCTGTGGCCACGCCGCGACGGAGAGAGAAGAAGGTTGACAAGGCGAAGGAGGAAGATATCGTTAAGCGTCTCCAGCAGATCTGTACGGATGCCGACCCTACGAGACTCTATAGAAACCTTGTCAAGATCGGGCAAGGGTAAGTGTTTTCCCTGATTCACACTCGCTCTCACTCTAATCCTTTGTCTTCTCAGCGCGTCGGGTGGTGTGTACACTGCGTACCAAGTCGGGTCGAATATGTGTGTTGCTATCAAGCAGATGGACTTGGAGAAACAACCGAAGAAGGACCTGATCATCAACGAAATCCTCGTTATGCGATCATCTCGGCACCCGAATATCGTGAACTACATTGATTCGTTCCTCTACAAGAACGACTTGTGGGTCGTCATGGAGTACATGGAGGGTGGAAGCTTGACGGACGTTGTCACGGCGAATTTGATGACTGAAGGGCAAATCGCCGCTGTGTCGAGAGAGACTTGTCAAGGCTTGGAACATCTCCATCGACACGGCGTTATCCATCGCGACATCAAGAGTGACAATGTCCTCCTGAGCTTGGTTGGGGATATCAAATTGAGTACGTTACTTTCACTTTCTTGCTCACCCACTTAGTACACCCTTCTGATGATTTGGTTCGCAGCCGATTTCGGGTTCTGCGCGCAGATTTCTGATCCTAATCATTCGAAGCGAACAACGATGGTTGGCACGCCTTATTGGATGGCGCCTGAGGTGGTCATGCGTAAGGAGTACGGTCCGAAGGTGGATATTTGGAGCTTGGGTATTATGGCGATTGGTGAGCTTTACAGCAGGCATGGGAGCTTCTTAGGTGCTAATTTGGTGTGTAGAAATGATTGAGGGCGAGCCGCCATACCTCAACCAGAATCCATTGAAGGCGCTTTATCTCATTGCGACGAATGGGACACCCACTATCGCCAACCCGGAGAACTTGTCGGCCACTTTTAGTGACTACTTGGCGAAGACTCTCGAGGTTGACGCTGAGAAACGTCCGAATGCTACTCAACTACTTCAGGTACGTGATTCTTTTATTCCTTGTTCATTCATTCGTTGCTTACATTTCCATGTTATGTTATAGCACCCCTTCTTCAAACTCTCCGAGCCACTGAGGACGCTGGCGCCATTAATCAAGGCCGCACGAGAGATCGCCAAGTCGAAATAAAGAATGTTTGATGTTCGCCTGTTTGGTTTGCTGTTCTTTTTTTCCCTGCTCTGTACTCAAATAGACTTCTCCATGCGCTGGAGGCTTTTCCTCGTTTACCATGACCTGACCATTCCTACACCGGGTTTGCCATACCCCAATCTCCATGTAAATACACCTGTCCTTGTCATTGTCATGCATTCCCTACATCATATACACCCCAGATTTTGACTACAGATGCCTCCATCTCCTCCTCTTTTTTTTTTACCATACAGCTCTAGTTCACCACCCCGTATCTCATGGCTTGACCCCTTGGACCTTGTTTCTTCAGCTTCATCCTTGTGATCTCTGCTTCTCCGCCTTCGCGTCGACACGATTTTATCCAACATGCCATGTAGTATCTGCTGTGTCTCTCCCAAACATATAATAATATAAATAAAATGTATTTGCTTGACCCTCATGCACATGCCTAGCCTGCGCAATCTGTTGATGATTGATCCCTGACGCTGCCCGGTGAATTAGAACGAATCATTGTTGACTACGCCGTCTGGTCGTGTGTATCGGAGAGGACTGCTTTGGGTATCATTTGTACATGTATGCGATTCAAAGAATGGTTGGTCCCGGCCTCCTCAGTGCTCACTTCTTTATCCAGTACTGATTCCTTCTTAGGTCCTATCCAAGATTGTACCATTCAATCAGACTCGAATCTGATCCGAAAGGACGTCTTCTCATACGGACGTCGTCGTAATCACCCAAAATCGCATCGCTGGTAACCACATCAACCTCGCCCATCTGCATGAACATGGAATCGCTACCCTTGTCGACCTCTGCTCCAACATCGAGGTATTGGCAGTGTGGACGTGGTGGAGTCCGCGTGCCGATATCTCATTGGATTTGTCAAGTCGACACCACCTGCGGAGACTGTCTTTCGAACCTGCGGAGCATATCGTTGACGGCCTCGACCTCACAGCGTTCCATCGAATCACCCATTTGGACTTATGCTCTATGAGCTTGGCGGAGTGGTACCCATTCATCGCGGCTTTGAGATGTCTCACACATTTGGCTATCATGGTCAACTCGTTTAGCCCCTCCACAGGCCATACTGTCCGAATGATGTATCATATACCTATAACGAATAGTCCAGCGCGAGATATGGTGACTATAGCTTATAGTACCATGAGACATGATGTATCGCGTCCGTTTTGGGTGTACTTATATAAGACTTCCTTAAGGAGTAGACGTCAGCGACTGGTCCCCGATGCTTCTCTGTCGCGTTAGAGCAAACCTGATATGAATCCGCCCCGCCTCATGGTGGCCTCGATCTACAGATTCAAGAATCAATTACTTATCAGAACATTAACTAGATGTTTCGCGGAACAAAAGCGCAGGAAAAACATACCATTGAACAATTTGTCCCAAAATCTTTTGATTGCATGCACCGGCAGGTGTCGAGACACCGACACAGCCGCGTATTAGAACGGTGGTAACGCTTGAAAGTTTCCAGTTCCTTGACAGGGGGTCTGGGTGGGACAAAAACGAGCGGCGCATGGGTGGGTTGCTTGTCCGTTGTTGGGGACCACTTATCACCTACGGAAAGTGTAAATATGCTCGAGCAGATGGCAGAACAAATATCTCCGGAAGGCGGACATTCTCTGTGGTGTCGCATGTGTATGCGCTCCGACGCCTTGAAATGTCCATATAGAAGTGGATTTCCATGTTCTGACCTTTACTCAAAATCGGACGAAAATTCAGTTTGGACTGATTGAGCAGTCTATCCCGCCACAAAAAATATATAATCACGATCCATGCACTTGTCTTCGAGAAACGGCTTACTCACATTGCCCCCAAAGTGTTGTCAAAAAATGCAAAGTAATTTTCTTTGAGATCGCGCCGTTAGCCCCTAACGTCATGTGATTACTTCCATTGGCATCGTTTATCGTCGAACCGCCGTTTCATCATCACTCAATCACCATTTTCCTCGTTTTTGGTGTGTTGGTAACTGCGACAACCAGTGCGAAACTATCCTCTCTTTCAAGTACTTTATAATTAAGGCGCTGCGCCGCTACACCCGTCCCCCTGGCCATATCGCAGTTTCGGACCAAGTATCAATGTTCACGTTCAACGCTTAGAGTAGAAGGACACGTCAAATAAGGCGTTGAAGGAAATCAACTCGCATTCATGCTCACGCACCCATCCGCCCCACCAACATTCAGTATCAAAGTTCAACCAACCAACCAACCCGCATCGCCCCGAGGACCGAGACACACCTTCTGTGTGCTTGACCGTGATTTGATGGTGATACGGCCACACTATCCTCCAATTCTCCGTTTATATGTGGCTGGTACCAGTGTCCAGTGGTATGTTTTCTGTGCTTGCCGCTCTCTTTTATCTAATTCCGACAATATTAAGGTACATCAACCAAGAATCCATCAACCGTGCAACCATATTTGCTCTACAGCGGAAGCATTTCCCAATCCGCACATCTGTCTCCCAATTTGTGAGTTTGGATCTCGATTCTGATGAAACCGAAGCTCAGTAGGCGCATAAGGGAAATGGCTACGCTGACCTAACCAGCCCAAATCAATACCTGAGGTGATACATCGCGTAGTCGGAGTAAGGGTCTATAAGGTATAGTGAATGATGCATCACGCAAGACTATCACTTATAGTCAGTGATGTATCGTTAGGACGGCTACAGGTGCCCTCCAATCCGGATATCGTCCAACTCCCGGAATGCCTCGTATCGACGACGTTGCGGGTCTGCGTGATGTTTATGTTCACCAGTGATTATCATTCTCCCAGCACAGAGTCGCTTGGTCAACTTGCTATGGGTCTCGTCGATCCGCATATTGTTGTAGGGTTGGCCTTCGAAAGTCCACTTGCCTTGCCCCGTATTGTGCGCTCCCCGGATGAATACCTGGATGATTTCATAACGCATCGAAGTGGCCCTGACTTTTGGGAAGAGGCCGAGGATATCATTGCTTCACGTCGCTCCAAGCAGTGATATATTATTGTCGGACCTGGTCGTCTATCTCTGAACCCTCTCAATAGAATGAAATGCGGTATAATAATTCGATGCTAGCGTCGAGGAGTCCTTGGGTCTCCACATTGCTGCTGTCGTCTTCGACGGTCAGAGATATGCGGTGTTAGGTTACGTAAGCCTGGTACCGGGAGTTCGAGGAGCATCGGTCGCGTGCCCAACCGTTGACGCGTCTGTTTGAATTTCAGTGGCATTCACCATCGCCCGAGGGACTGGGAGCACGATGTGATGCAACTTTCCTGAAGAAAGTACAATGCACCGAGACGAGGACAATCGACTCGGACGCGTCTGACGCTGCTAATATACTCGGTAAGTTGTTGTCCAGGCTGAATTGGACTTTATCCGTAATTTTCACGCCCAACTTCACGATATACGTTTCGCAGATGAAGCTTAGGATCACTCGCTTCTCCTAGAAATTTGCAGTGCCTCGGAACGGAGGCCTAAGGGCCACCTTTGCTTCCAGATCGCAAGTTTCCTACATTCAACGGTGTTAGCCAGGCTTCAAGCATACGTCAACGCGTGCATCATCGGAATCTATATCGATTGCAGTGTACATATTTCATGCGCTTGGGTGTTTCAGAGATGGGTCGTTTTCTTCTTAACTTTTCCACATCCCGCAAATGGACGGAGGCTTGTCATGGATGAAGTCATCAACGATTTCCAACCCAGAAGCAAATAGGGCCGCGCGATACCAAACTCTTCTTATTAAAGCAGGCCAGTAAGTAGTACTAGCAGTCGCAGCCTTCAAGCCACATCTCTCAACCTTCCCACCGCCCGTCCACCCGCCTTCGAGTCGAATCCATTACCCACTCATGTCTTCTACTCCTCAGAATCTGAGTGTAGTAAGTCGTTTCCGTTCGGATGGTCTCCTGTTTGTTTGTTGTTGAACTTTGAATCAATCTTTCTAGCCACAATGCATCCACAGTCCTCGCCCGTCTCATCTATCCTCGAGTCAGCGTCCTAGTGCTGAACATCGGCCAATGATATTTATAAGGACCCCCATGAGAAGTAAGCCTGTTTCTTCCTTCATATTTAGTCCATAGATGTACTTTCACCTTGTTCAAGGCTTTAAATCTTGCTTCACTTGATTACCTGACATCCTGATGTCTCTGTCGTAGGCCCAAGCAATGTTTACGAAGCTAACCCTTGCGCGCAAGATATCCTTGCAGAACGCGATGCATTGTGAGTTCACGTTTCGCTTGCTTTGCGCCGATTAATGTCAATCTGCATATTTACTAGAGAAAGAATTGTCAAAGTCTTCAGTACTCGCAGTGACTAGCCCTAGCCTCCCGACCCTTCCAGCATCCCAGGTGCATGGATGTGTCTGGTGGGAACGCAACAATAACGATATGTACCAACATGAAGATCTCTCCCCCGTCCTCATTCAAGTTTCCTTTTCTCTTGGAAAAATTGTACGTCTTGGTCTTTTGCTTCAAGTTCATCATCTATAATTCACCCAATATTCAACTCTGCATCCAAACCGGTTTACGCTTTCTGTAGAAATTCTAGTCATGGTCTTTTTAGCTTCATCCTTTGCAATTATTATTATTGAGTACCTCTTCGTACCAATCGTGGCGACGCCGTGGCTATGGTCTGAGGTCTCGACAGGACGAACCAAGCTCTTGTTCGAACGGAGCTCCTATTGTCGTTTGACTCTCACTTCTACGACCCTCTCCCCTACCTCTGTTCCTTTGTTATTCTACTTTACCTCAGGAAGAGGACGCAAACGCCGAAGACTGTGTAAAGAGTCGAAGTGAATAGAAATAGTTGAAAGACGCCTACATAGACGAAGCGGACTCATGCTGTAAACCTAGGCTCATTGTATACCAGCCTCTATGACGAGAGGAGGACAATCACCGTTTCAGGGTTTCCCCTGAGGCAGTCTTAGTTTATACAAGATTTGCCTCTCGTCCCTTCGGTAGATTATGTCTTCAAGTGAGAACCGCCTGAACTTCGTTGTGCTTGCGAAACCCAAGGCGTACGATAGACTCCGAGCAAGTCATGACGAGTCAATGCATCAACACAGAAGCAAAACTTAAGTACTCACGGTATGCATCAAGGAGCGCTCAACATTTGAACATGAGATTCTTCATTTGTGATGACTCGGGTTGATGACGAAGTTGAGGTGAATTTGAAATAGTTGCCCCTGTGCCCTGCCTGCGGATACCTTGATGTCACTTCCAGGAGATTTAGAACGTATCATCGTCGAATTCGCCATCGAGTGTTGCATGCTGGAGCGTCCTCTGCATCCTTCGAGTGCTTTGGGTATCATTTCCACATGTGTGCGGTTCAAAGAATGGTTGGTTCTAACTTAATTCACGCGTGCCTCACTTGCCCAACCGTACTGACCCAGCCTCTTTCTCAAGGTCCTATCCAAGCTTTTACCGTTCCATCAAGCTAGACTCCGATGCAAAAAAAGCCTGTCTTTTGATACGGACTTTGTCTGAATCACCCGAAATTGCATCGCTGGTGCATTCGCTCGCTGTCAACTCTGACAAGCTTTACGACAATGCCGACGACCATGAAGAAACCATCATTGCCCTTGTCGAACTCTGCTTCAATGTAGAGGTGTTTGCATTATGGACACCATGGAGTCCAGAGGCTGACATCTCGTTGCACTTGTCTAACCGACCCCATCTGAAGAGGCTATCTTTCGAACCCTCCGAGCATGTCGTTGGCCTCGCCGACCTAACCGCATTCCAGCAAATCACCCATTTGGATTTTTGCTGCATGGGCTCATCGGAGTGGTACCCATTCATTCCTGCCTTGAAATGTCTTACCCACCTGGCCTTGATGGTCAACTCGTTTGACCCATCTGACCCAGACTTCGTGGAGCTCCCAAAATGCCTGAAGTCGACGACACTACAAGTCTGCGTGATTTTTATGTTCGCCCGTGACTCTCCCAGCACAGAAAACCACGCTGATAGACTTGCTTTGGGTCTCGTCGATCCACGCGTCGTCATAGGCTTAGGATTCGAGTGTTCGCTTTCCTGGCCCTATATATCGCGATCGACGGATGAATACCTAGACGATTTCATCTCGCGTCGGTATGGGCCTGACTTCTGGGAAGAGGCGGAGGGGATAATTGCCTCTCGTCGCTTGAAGGGTTGACACAATCCCCATCGAACCACCGACCGTCCATCCAGTCTCCACCAACCATCCGAAGCATTTGCTAGTTTCGCCATAGCTAGAATGTATCTGAATGAAACTTAATCTTCTTGAATGACTTGGGCGAGGTGGATGCTCGTGTAGCCAGACTCAAAGAGCCTCATTGAGACCGATTGGACTGATCAAATCTCGCCGTGGGCCAGACTTCTTGGTAGAGTCCAAGGTTATCATTCAAGCTCTTCCATATCAAAGCAATCACTGAGTCAATTCATTGAATGTTGAGCCGTTTTCAAATCCAATACTTTTCTTTTTTTGAATCCATATTTTAACTCCTTCACGGCCTGAAGGCCTGATACGTTACCGCGGGCCGTCGGACTCGCTTCGTACCAGTCTGTCAGATGAGTCTTCGCACACCAAGTTACCGAGTATCGCTGTCATCACTGCACTCTATTGATCAGTCCTTTTATCCGAGACTCTATGGCATCCCCGCGGTCGGATATATCAAGCTCCAACTTTACAGCCCTTGACTTTTACCCGACAGTTTGCCCTTCATGCATGTCTTGCTTTCCGCCGGTCCGCCTGCCAACGATGTGATTAACGGACCGTTAGACTTGATAAACATAAAGCCAACGTAGACGACCGTACTATCGCTGTCCCTCAACCCTCCAAACAGGATGCACAAATTTCTCGTCGGTCTGTTTTCTGTGCTCGCCCTTCATTGCATGGTAGCGATGGGTTTCACCAATCCCATCAAGCCAAGCCAAGGCTCAGATCCTTTCATGGTCAGTTTTTTTTTGTATTCCAAGTTCTTCGTTCACCCGAATTGCAGGTCTACCATGAAGGCTATTATTGTAAGTCCTCCCATAAGGCTCCTGACTCCGCCGCTCAGGAGCGTCGCTAGATCTTACAACGACCACTTGGACCAACATCCAAATAACCCGGGCCACCACCATCGGGGGGCTCAAGACCGCAACCCCAAAGACTATATGGTCCGACAATACGTCTTCTAGGTGCTGCAACGTTTGTAAGTTAGGTCGTTCACATTCTCAGACGCAAGGTACTGATGATAACAGGGGCCCCTGAAATTCACTGGTGAGTTCAAATTCTCCGACGATGATGCTGTCCCCCAACTTTGTTCTTCCAGGATGCCTAACGAAGGAGCTTGGTTCATGTAGCTATAGCCCTTCGATAGATCAGTCACCGAGTAATGAACGTTTTCCAGATATTACACTGCCGGTACATCGGGAACGTTTGATAACCAACACATCCATGTCCTTCGGGGGTCTTCCAGTATTATATGGGATTCGAGCTGGTCTTATGCTGGTATGCCCATATAATCTGTTGCATGAGGGTCAATGCCATAACTGACAACCCTCGCTAGGTCGCATCGTGATCCCCAACAGGGATGTCTGGGCGATTGATGCCACTGTCCTCGTCTTGGGCTCCACTAGATATCTGGTCTTCTCTAGCTGGGACGGAGCCTGTGGGTACCTTCTTTCATGCAGTAGAGCTCAACGCCCTGATCACCGACTGTTTGCCCTTGCTAGATCAATGCTTATATATATCGTTAGTCCATACATTCATCCTTCCCGCCGGTGTAAATAAAACGCATGTCCTTCAACAGGCAGATGAACAGCGCCACTTCAATTGGAAATGCCGTGAAAATATCGACACCTACCTTATCCTGGGAGCAAGTGGGTGCCAATGTGAATGAAGGTCCTGCAGCGATCTATCAAAACGGTATGTACACTGAAGTCACCAATACTAGGCTCAGTACGGCTTATAATGTGTCTTAGGGCGAACCTGGATCGTATTCTCTGCATCGAACTGCGCGGGAACTGGCTATAAGCTCGGTCGTCTGGAACTCACTGGTTCAAATCCGCTCAGCGCAAGTTCCTGGACTAAATATCCCAACCCTGTTTTCCAAACATCCAACGGGTATGTGTCTGTCTGGCGCGATGCCAAACTACAATGATTGACCTACTTCCCCCATGACAGGATCTATGAGGTGAGCACAAATTGCGAACGTACTCCCATTCGTTTACTTACCGATGAACAGCCTGGTCACAACGGGTTCTTCACCAGTCCTAATGGTCAGGAGGTTCATATGGTCTATCATGCTTCACCAGCCTCTCCTGGTACATGTGATGGAAATCGCTTCACCATGGTTCAGCAGGTAACTTGGCATTCCGACGGAACACCAAACCTTGGGTCTCCTCGCTCCTTCAGCGATAATGTACCTGAACCCAAGTAGTTCGGTTTATTTCAGGCTGTATATTATACAAATGCAGGAAAATCGAAGTGTAGGACAGTCGTGACGTTCGTAACTAGTTCTTCGACACGGGCGAAGGGGCGTTAAACTGGGATCAAGGAAGCCAATGAGCCGATTGGCTATGCGTACGAAGAAACCAAGGAGACGAACCTGGATAACAAAGGAAGTGGGCCATGCAGTCGGCAGTTGATTGTGATCCAGATACGAGTAGTTTAGCTGAGGCTGAGAGTGATCGATAAACCTGGTGAGTTTTCCGGATTGCCCTGGAGCTCTGTTGAGGTTTTCTTGTTCGAAAACGCCGCGCAGGGATTGACCAATGATCTAAGAGAATAGCAGTTCAGGAATCGCAAGAAGGGTGAAACTTTGGTGAGCGATCTACCTTGACGGTCAGGTCCGCTCCCAAAGCACTGTAAATACGGCTCAGTATGAATCCCAGGAATATGGACAATGTTTCACCCACCGATACAAGCCATCATTCCCAAGGTATCGTTCCTTGCTACGCGTCAGGTCAACTGCGCGAGGATTGGGGAATGTACTCTCCTGTGAGATAATCAATGAGGTCTATTCTGAGTGAAAAGAGTGAAAGAAAATGTTTATGGCCTTACGTCCAGATTCGCACTCATGATGTCGAGGAAGAGGCGGGATTCGCTCGACACAGACAAGGTGCCGATAGCGTGATCTTTGTTTGCAGTGCGGTAAACGCCACGGAAAGGGGGATCAAGCCCTAGGATACAACGTCAGCGGGTAGTCTGGAAGGTTATAGGGAGAACAGACTGAATGCTTCCAAGATATAGGCATCAACGCTGGCCTTCGGCTCGGTAGACTGGAGGAGAGCTTGTAAAGGAGCTTCGTGTTCGGTATCCAAGTAAATATTCATAACATTCGTCAAGGCTAGTGATAGATGAGACGGCGTTCTCTGGAAGGATGCCAAAAGCTTACCGAGAGACATTTCGACGGTCGAGACCATCAATGCCAAAATCGTGTTCGTAAGTTGGTCAGTTGACTTGCTGATCTCGTACAACCGCTTAACCAATGCATGTTGGTGGGAATCCTTGTCTTTGTCTTTACCGTTGCTAACGATCCTGGAAATAGTAGAAGTGATGCCATGAATGGAGAACTAAGATACGTGCTGTCGTCAGAATCTATGTTTGTGGATCTGATTAAACTACCCACCCTCTGGAGCAGCGTAATGTCTAAGTGGTCTCTGATCAGGCCACTCAATTTGGCGACATGCTCACGACACGCCTTTTCGAGTAGAACCACCTTGGCAGGGTTGACCTCAAGGAAGACAAACCTTGAGATCGAGGGTCAGCCGCGGACGAACAAGATGGTCGAAAGACTGACGAGTATATGTCAGAGAGCGCTTTGTAAAGCTCGGAGACTAAGATATCTCCAGCATCGGTCTCTTTGGTCTTGACATGAATTCCCGCCTTGAAACGCAAGTGAGGTCAAATTCCTGGAATCAAGGAATCTGGACGCACGATGTCCGTGGCAGCCCATATGATGGGTGCTAGCTTGAATACATCTCGCACAACATCCACACATCTTATCTTACCACCGACAAGCGCGTAGGACTGGGATTGAATCAACTTCTTGGTCGTCGTTAGGAAAAATTCTCCGGTAAGCTTGACAGACTCGGGATCGTTCAAGGCAGCAATGATCAAATCGTACTCCTTGTCGTCAGAAGTCGCGGTGAAGAATCTGCATAGAGAGCGTTAGGATATCGGCAATACTAACAGTGACGGTGAATCGCGCGTACCCTTTGCCACGGATGATTTTTCCAGCTTGAGCGGCATATGGAGGTACGAAGACGTCCTTTTTGTTCAAAATCTCGCCAATTTGAGCGTAATCGCCGGTAGGGATCACCGGAGCGATCTCTTTGGGACGAGCAAGGTCGTAATCGCCGAGGCAACCCATATCCGTAAGGTGCTTTTTCATTGACTCAGGAGTCATCAGGGGGAAGAAAGTGTAGACGCTGTTGTTGTTGAAGTGGCGAGGCAGCGTCCGTGTGAACAGACGACCAAGGGTACTTCCAAAGCCGAACGCTTTGGCATCCCTTTGACAGTCTGCAAAGCCCCATGCAGTCAGGTTGTACGGTGTGTAGTCATGAGTGTAGAAACGGTCTCCTCGGGTCAGAGCAATTGCGTCACTGAGAATAGCACGACTGATGGTATATCCTAGAGA
This sequence comes from Pleurotus salmoneostramineus, assembly GCA_002583695.1. Classification (NCBI taxonomy): domain Eukaryota; kingdom Fungi; phylum Basidiomycota; class Agaricomycetes; order Agaricales; family Pleurotaceae; genus Pleurotus; species Pleurotus salmoneostramineus. Next base: position 210,947 of record BEWF01000147.1, read on the forward strand.
CTGCGTAAAAGAGAGGCGGCGAAGGAAAATGAAACCGACGCACCAGGACACAGCCCAGCACCCTCCATGAGAGGCTTAGCGTCTTCTGCTTGAAGACCGACATACAACTCCAAGTAGTCAATATCGCCATAGAGCTTCTCGGCAGCATCGGCGATTTCAGCGTTACTGTTCCATTCCAAGAAAGTCTTATACGCTGTTAATTGTATGTCAGAGGTATATAGCCCTCCAGAGCATAGAGAGGACGTACGCTTGAGGCCAAGGTACTTTCTGAAGTCATTCAAGGAACAAACACCCCAGGCCCTGTTCTGCTCGATACCCATGATTTCATGGAGGCGCATGACCTCTTCGTGGGGTTGAGAAACAACGAACATTACAATATAGCAGAAACGCACCTGGTGTTCCTCGGGCTCTGAAAGCCGCCGCTGGATTCTCTGACGCCTCGTGCAAGATCTTGGCCAAGTCCTCGTCCTTAAATGTACCATCTTCCTGACGTTTAAGACTGAGCAATGCGTCCGTGAGATGGTAAAATTGGAACAACGAATACAAAGACTTACTGGCCAAACGTCCAATGATTGATGTCGGGCTGTTGCGCCTGAATCTGTCTGGCAGCAGCTTTGAAATCAGCAGGCGTTACTTCATCAGGCTTCTTTCCGTGGAAGATCTTGTCGAAGAGGGTTTGGACCCATTTCTCATCGATTTCACTAGTCGTTGCGTGCCATCGGTAGAGGCAGTTAAACTTTATGAAACGTTAGCACACGATTGTGGTCAGACAACACGGTGAATCCATACCTCCGCACTGCACACATTTCCGCGACCGCGCTCAAACATCGAATGATCTTCTTCGCGGATTTCCTAATGATAGCCACAGGGGCTGTTTCTAATAGCTACTTCTTGCAATGAACAGGGTACTTACCCCAAATGGTAACAGACTCCATGAATTACCGGTTCTCACCAATCCTAAGATACAACTGAAGTAATCTGGACGAACGCGTCATGAATATCACAGGACATGGTGGTTGAAAGAACGACCTACCTGAGAAAACAGTCGATGCGAACCATCCACAGTTAATCAGTCTAGCGATCTGGAAGAGTTCCTCTTCTTGCTCGATGAGCTTCTGTTGATCTTCGGGTTTGTCTGGTGACAGCTTGGATGGGTCAACCCATGTCCCACGTTCATTGATCTCTAGGAGCTTCCTGGCGATATACTACATGGGGAACAGGGTGATGAAAAGAAAGTGAGAAATGAAGTCAGATATATCAGGTTGATCATACTGACGTTATGATTTCTGCTGAAGAGGACCAGGATGGCGCAAACAGCCGGAGGCAAAAGGAGGAGACGGTCTTCTGCGAAAACGTCAGGGTGGAGAAGTCCTCGACCATCGCGAACGCGAACGAGATCTTGTGTAGCTTGATTATGGCCGTACAGGGGAGATAGGTCGACATATGAGGATGTCTCGTTGATGTTGACGTTCGTATGGGAAGTTCGGAAGACACTGTTTCATTAGCGTCGGTTAGCGACAGATGATCAGCGAAAAGAAATGATGGACCCACGAGTGGATAACCAACGCCGCGAATGAAAAGAACATGCTAGAGAGACCAGCAGGATGTTTCACGAACTACAAACCTTTGAGATTAGACGTTGATAATTTTAGAGGCAACAGAACTGACCCCTTCGCGTTTAAGGAGGGTATCGAAGATCAAGCTAGCGTCCGGAAGGGCGTTCTTAGGTAGAGGATGTGTCTGCTGGACACTTCGTGAGTACGGGGTGCCAGCCTTTCCCATGTCCGGGGCCTGAATGTTGTTGTGCGATCCATCAGCTGTTCGCCACGCGTACTGGTTGCCTATGGAGGTGGCAGCTGGATGAGCCAGGTCGTTGTACACTGTAGAGGGAAACCATTAGGCAATGCAGGAAATTTTCGAAAGGCTGATGAACTGACGGAGCTTGACGGCACTGTTTTGGAGAGAGGTTTGTACTGGCCCTTCTGGTAATCTCGAGATCATAGTGAGGCCGTACTCGAGCTTTCAGAGTGTTATGATCGCTTCAATGACATCAAGCTGCAAACAACACACCAGCATCTTTCTGTCGTCTATTGACTCTGTATTTCTGGCAGCATCGACCATAGCACCCTAGAATCCATGATATGTTATTCGAGCGTAGTCATTGGTCGCTCTGATGCATACCAGGGCGGCAGGGTCAGTGATAGGGAGACCCCGCTTCATCTGTTCAAGCCACTGCTTAGATCACGATCTCAGATGACGACGTAGTGTACGACGTACCGCTTCAAAAGCATCTTTGACCATGTTGGGGACGGGGAATGCACTCTTGGGGGCTTCGGTACTTGGGGATTCCACAAGAGTATTCATAGTGCTGGTTCTGCTCGTCCTCGTGAACAGAGAGGAGCGCCTCTTTACGGACTTTTCTGAGGTACTCATGGATATATCGATATCGATGTCGGATAAGAGGAAAAGCAAGGGTGAAAGAGGGCTAGACACGCGTCCCGCTGGGAGTATTTAAAGGATTACCACATCTGTGAGCTCGGAAGTAGATGAATTCCTATCGAAGTTGTGTGATTGAAGTCATTACGGGGGAAGCGAACTGAAAACGTTAAATGAAAAGTTGGCTTGTTCGGCTCAGCATCAGAACACGGGTTGACGTGTGTACTTACTCTGGCACATGGCCTGCTCATGCGCTCATGGGTCATTATCGGGTCGATCGAGAAACGGGGGTCGCCATCTTTTTGGACAATTCTGCAGAATCCTGTGCACCCGTTCCTGTTGCTTTGAGGAGTGAGATGAGATGAGCAAAGAAGCCCCCGGGGAGCAAGAAAACGTTAAAATCAAGTCGCGCCTTATGTAAATGATGACATGTCACTAGAAACCTTGTTCGGAGCGGGAACAATCGAAACTACGTCTTCGCTAGTTATTCATCGTCTGAATCATAGAATGGTCCTTCATCATCGCTGTTCATAATCAATTCCAACCCGTCCCAGGTGACGCCTTGAACGACACCGTGGAAGGCAGCGATGTCTCGGTCGCCGAGGCCCACACACCATTCAAAGGATAGCTTTGAAACTCCCAAGTCGCGCTCAGCACGACTTCGAAGAGCATCATGAAGGTTAGAGAGGAGGGTTCTTCCACTGGTAGAACCGGTGAAAACGCCTCTCTGTAGGGTAACCTTCTCAAGACCGCGGAAAGCCGTACAAGAGCCGGCGAAATTATTACTTCTCGAAGCGGATAATCGGGGTGATCTCCGGGGATGGAGGCTTTCTACGAAGCTGTTGATAGGCACGCCAGAAGCAACTACGTTCTGAAGTTTAGGCAGGTGGGAGATGTAATCGGTCCACAACGATGGCTCAGGCTCTTGAGTTTGATGATAACGGAGCGTCCTGAGTTGGGTAAGCTTGAGGAGTTTACAGCAGTGGAGCATCAGCTGCGAAGGTGAAACATTGAGTTCCGAAGCCCATCGTAAGGCTAAAGAGAGGGACGTTCGCGTGGTTGTAGGACGAAGAGAAGGTGAGTCAGAAACGACGATGCTCACAGACGTTGGGCCTTCTTGCACTAGCTCCAAGCCCAACACCAGCTGAGCAGGGACTCGGCAAAGGAGGTCGAGGTACCCAAGGAACGTCTTGTCATCGCCTTCCCAGCAAGCGGAATCCATATCTATCGACACTGGATGGGGATACGAGACATGTGCGAAGAACGTTGAACACGACTCGAGGGTATCCCTCAGCGTTACGTCTGTCAGCTGATTAAGGGGAACCACAGGAAGATTGGTATAGTCTGTCGCTAGGGGAAGACAGTTGCGCAGATCGAGTTCTTTGAGGTGGGGCATTGCCTGAAGCGCAGTAAGGAGTTCGAAGGCTGATGGCCGAGACGCGTCATGTAACTTGAAGGAGGTAAGGTGCTGTAAGAATGGTGAAGACCATTCGATGTTGCACTTCTGTAACTCTAGCCGACGTAATTGAGGTGCTGACATAGTAGGGGGGACCGTCATTCCTACATCGAGGGCGAACCCATTGCGTAGGGAATTCCGAAGAGTCAAGGATTGTAACAAAGGGGCTCCCTTCTCCAAAGTTGAGGCGACGCTATGCAGCGTGGAATGGAAGGCGGTGATACGGAGGCTTCTCGTGCGGTGCGTATGCTCTAGGGTCGCCTGTAGGACATCAAGAAGTCGTGGTGTTGGGAACGAGAGGTCGCCTTCGATGTGAATAGGTGCGGCTCTCGACCTCTTCAACATCTCCTTCGCCCACTTTGGTCTCGAAAGCCTGACGTCCGCCCACAGTTTAGAACTTCCAAATGCAATCGCCCGCCATTGCCGACACGTCTGGGTGACGGCTATCCAAGCCAAGTCGGGGGACACTGTATACTCGAAGATAGTCGAAAGCAGCTCTGGGGGAAGCGTGGATATTGGTGCGAGAGCATTACGGCGTGATCGGAGGGTACGAGCGGATTCGTTAATCTGAGAGAGTTCTTGATCAATGTCCTTCACAGCGTCGAAAGCTGGGTTGTAGGTGTCTTGGGTCGTAACTGAGACCAGATTGAGCATTACTAGCCGCTTCAAAGATAGCCAACGAAGCGAGGATTTACCTGTCATGAAATGTCGTGAAGCAGACTTGATGTACGCAGTAATCTTGGAGAACTAGACCAGCTAAAATTCTGAGGTCCCATCATTGGTAAGGCAACGCTTTATAAGGACCTCCCGGTCAACGATGTCGGACCACAGCCATTGGGGCTAATGGCTGTGATAGGGCTGGTGATTCTGTGCACTTGGCAGCTTGAAACACTTGCGCTGGTTACCGTTGGCCTGTATTTAAACCTTGAGGCAACTCGGTGATCTATGTCCTCGAGCCTGTCGGCTAATCATTGACTCCAGAGAAAGCAGATGGATACATGCAGTCCACCCTCGACTGATGAGAACATTAACCTGTCCATGGTCAACAAGATATCAGTCTCTTAGCTTTCTCGTTTTGTTCACAACTCACGATCAAGTACACATGCAAGTGATAGCGAGCATGCGGTCAGGCTTGGTGGTTTCAAGTGCGCTCCCTGGAAGTACTCCATGTGAAGAACAAGGAACGACGGTCTACAACAATTCCCGAGAACCCCAGTATCAGCCCTATACAATTAACAGGATGCAAAGCAATACATACCGCAGGTCCTACTCTGACTGAAGCAGCTGACATACTGATATTCTTTCGAAATCGGTCCCTAGCTCAGCTGCGGGCCTTGAGCTTGGGGTGGATAAAACCAGGACCCACAAGGCCGAGTCGGTGTTTCGCATCCCCAGTTTGACATTTAACCAATATCAGCGTGAATTCTTGACATATTTCCTGATTTTTGAGGTGAGTTTTGACTGTCGTGTTTGGAATGTGAGGCGCATCGAGGGTGTCGAGTCTCGACGCGTAAAGTCGTAGCACTGCAAGTTGGCACAATGGAGGGATGAGGAGAACATCGACGAGCGCTTGCGCCACAATTCAAGCGCTTACCTCTGTCGATCGTGTCACCGACACCCAAACGTTGCATTCGCCACGACCATGGACTCTTCAGAAATCTATCATGTCAAGCAACAATTCATCCTTGGTACGATATCTACGTATACTAACAGATGAAATACACTAACTTCCTCCCAAGGTGCTTATAAAACTCTGGTAAACCTCACACTGCCCGACGAATCCAGCCAAGATTACATCCCCATCCTGCTCTACCAAGCTCGCGCGCATATAGCACTAAACAACCCGGATTCTGCGCTCAAAATCCTTCCTTCGGAGTCCGATAATGTTGCAGTCAAAGCAGCGGCATCACTAGCGCGTTACGTGGCTGCTGGAGATGTATCAGGGAAGGAAGCTGCGTTGGAGGAGTTGAGGGATCTGTCTGTTGAGATAGAAGGCGACGATGCGGAGGGCACACCCAGAGACCGCGCTACGGTACGCGTGCTGGCTGGGACAGCATTCGCTAGGGCTGGCGAAGTTGAAGAAGCTCTAGAAACCCTCGGTACTGACACTGAAGACCTCGAAGCGTATGTCCAACTCTTCTATAATCCTTGCTCTAGGCTCAACTCATTCTCTTCTTAGTGTCGCTGTCATCGTTCAAATCTATCTATTAAACAACCGTCCTGACCTAGCCAAGAAAGAATTCGAACGGGCCAAACGCTGGGCAGAAGACGACCTCCTTCTCCAACTTATCGAATCATCCATCGGCCTTGTCACCGGCAAAGATGGCTACTCAAACTGCACTTCCTTCTACACCGAACAAATAGCTAATCCCTCGTTATCCTCACCCCACCTTCTCACTTCGCGAGGCGTGACAAGAATCCTCCGCAACGAATTCCAGGAAGCTAAATCCGACTTAGAAGAGTCATTATTACAACAAAAGGACGATGCTGAAGCTCTTGCTGCATTTGCCGTCGCCTCCGGGCTCGGGATGTCAAAGAAGGCTGAGGCCGATGAATTATGGGGGTGCGTACTCTGTGTCATTCGCGCAATATAGACCTTCTCAGTAACTCACACTTACTTTCATAGCCGGCTAGTGACCGAGCACCCGAGCCACCCATTAGTCGTTGATGTCGCGAAGAAGTCCGAGCTGTTTGACGAATGCGCTGCTAAATTCGCCGTTCCTCCCTCCGCTGTACATACACGAGCTTAATTGAAACAATGGAACCTTTATCATTACATACAATTAACCACCCGAGCCCGAGGTCGCATTAACTTCCTTCCAGAGAATAAGGGTACAACACAACATGGAGTGTATTATAAGGATAGATAATGATAATAATTCCCGAGATATACAAGGATTGTTCTACTAAAGCAAACGAAGGGTTACCACAAAATCGAAATATTAGCCCTTCGAAAAAGTCCGATGTTTGAGTTGATTACACCCTATTCGTCGCAGCCATCTCAACCGGCAAAGGAACGTAGCCTTCACGATCATTACCCCTTCCATGGTCACCCATGAATCCACGTAACCCGTCGCGCACTTCAACAAGTGCACTCCGGGCGGTATCGACAAACATTCCACTCCAATTGAGCCCAGTGTCTGCAGATCCCGTATCCAATTTCTCGTTGGGCATGATACTATCCTTCGGCCTCACCCACCACTTCAACAGAAGCGAACTGGTAACGACGCTGACGCTCGAAAACGCCATAGCAGCGCCGGCCATCATCGGATGCAGGTAGAGTCCTAGGGGAAGGAAGAAGCCCATCGCGAGAGGGATACTGAGGACGTTGTATATGCATGCCCATAGGAGGTTGCGTCTGATGGTGCGGAATATTGAGCGGGAGAGATGAAGGGCGGCAACGACATCGAGAAGGTCGGAGCGCATGAGAACGATTTCAGCGGCTTCGACAGCGACGGACGTCCCAGAAGACAAAGCAATCCCGACGGTAGCTGCGGCCAAAGCGGGTGAATCATTGATACCATCACCGACCTAAAGCAAGAAACATTCAGTTCATTTGTTGGAGCGGTAACAATGCAAGACGAATCGGACGTACCATAGCGACACCCCCTGCACCAGACTTGACCATCTCCTTAATCTTCGTTGCTTTGCCTCCCGGGCTGATACCAGCCATGACGTTCTCCGGTCGGATGCCAACTTGTTTGGCCACTGCAAGCGCGGTTGCTCTGCCATCTCCAGTCATCATAAACACTTCGATCCCCATATCCTCCAGAGCTTGTATGGCATGCTTGCTGCTCGGTTTCGGCGCGTCGGACAGTGAAACGGCAAGGACGAGGATCGAGGAGAGTGACACATAGATGATACTTCGTCCCAAAGCGGTTTCTTGCTCTTCGAAAGCAACGAAAGAGGCAGGGAGTTGACCATCGTCTGTTTGAGTGACAAATCGAGCGGAGCCGACGCGAAGCTCTTGTCGTTTCTTGCCTTTGAGACCGTCGGTGTATGAAATCGTCGCTTTGACACCAGCTCCAGTGATACTCTCGAATTGTTCAATATTGCTTTCCGGGACGTTCTTGTTGCCTTGAAGTAACTCCTTGCCGTAAGTAGCAATAGCCTTTGCAAGTGGATGCTCCGATCTGGCCTCAGTAGCACTAAGCATTGCCAAAACCATGCTCTTCTCCGTCTTGCCATCAGCACATAAACCATGAAGGGTTGAATCGCCAGCATAGAGTTCCGAGTTATCGGCGTGCGTTCCACTACTGCCGATCCAAGAGAGCCCAACCACACTCAACTTGCCTACAGTCACAGTACCAGTCTTGTCGAAGACGATCCGTTTGATATCCTTACTTGCTTCTAGAGCCTTGCCACCCTTGATGAGAATACCATTGGTAGCACCGATACCGGTACCAACCATGATAGCTGTCGGCGTGCTCAATCCGAGGGCACAAGGACATGCCACCACGACAACACTGATACACATCTGCAAGCAGACAGCAAACCTAGAAGCTCCATGTTTATGGAACATCATCGGTAGGCTTTCTTCGCTCACGACATTCGAGACGATCATCCATACGATGAAGGTAAGGAACGCAAGGGAGATAACCGTCGGAACGAAGTATCCCGCGACACGATCGGCAAAGGCTTGAATCGGGGCTTTGGATGTCTGAGCTTCCTCGACTAGGCGAACGATCTGTGAAAGAGCGGTATCCTTTCCGGCGCGAGTAACGGTCATATCGAAGGTGCCCAACCCGTTGATGGTCCCGCCAATAACCGCGTCGCCAGCTTGTTTCAAAACGGGGACAGCTTCACCTGTTACAGCGCTCTCGTCGACCGTCGAAGACCCTTTCAAGACCGTGCCGTCGGCCGGAATCTTGTCTCCTGGGACAAGCTTGACGACATCTCCCACTTGAACGAGTTCGGTTGGGATCTTCTTCTCTGTCATGCATGTGGGAGCATCCGTGTATATCGTGGCCATACTCGGCGCCAGAGCCATCAAGTCCGTGAGCGCCGCGCTCGTCTTCCCCTTCGCCCGGTTCTCCAAGTATCTTCCAAGACAGACAAAGAAGATCAACATAGTACTGGTGTCGAAGAACAGGAAAGGTCGGAAATCGGGAGTAGTGTTGAAGAAGCCGGCCACGAGAGTGAACAGCGAGTAAAAGTATGCCGCAGACGTGCCCAACATGACCAAGACGTCCATCGTCGCTGAGCCATGCTTCAACGATTTGTACGCATTACGATAGAATTTGCTTCCCACCCAAAACTGTGCTGGTGTGGTCAAGACGAGAACCACCACGTCGAGTACGAAAAGCGCCCGTCCCTGGAAGACACGCGCATGGGTCAGAGGATCCAAGAAATGGATGTGCATGGCGATCATGGATAGGAAAAACACCGGAGCAGCGAAAACGGCGCTCCATACGAGTCTATTGCGCCATTCCAAGACTTCCTTTGCTCGTGTCAAGGATTGTATCTGGGTGGCATCGTTGTTGTCCGACAACATTGCGTCGAAGCCCATGTCCTCTACTCGTTCGACCATCTCCCGAGGGCCGATAAGAGCACGATCGAAGACAATGGTTGCGGTCGATGTCGTGAGTGAGACGGATACGGATGAAATGCCAGGGACAGCGGACAGGGTATTCTCGACGGTGGATGTACATGCCGAGCATGTCATACCGTATACACGAAGGGTGATAGTGTCGCTGCGAGTCGGCGGTATGAGGGTCGCATCGAAGCCAATGTCTGATATTTCGCTGATAATCTTGTCGACATCCCAGCGTGATGGATCGTACTCGACTACGCCTCGCTCAGCGAGCAGAGCAACTTTGATAGAATGGATTCCTTCCTGCTGGCGTAGCATGCCTTCTATTGACTGTTCGAAGCGTCAGCCATGGAAATAGAGCAGAATTGGCACCAACACACCTCTACACATGCGCTGCACGTCATCCCCTCGATTCTGAGTTCACATCTTCCCTCCACGTCTTCATTGCGTCCGTTCCCAGGCAGTAGACCTTCTGTAGAGTCGTCCGAGAGCTCGACAGCCTGCGTCGGCGTCGATGTCCAAAGACTGGAGAAAAGTGAGGGCATCCGGGGTCGTGAATAGGTATGATGATAGTTGTGGGTAAGAAGAATAAGCTCGTATGCTGACTAGCCGATTAGTGATGTGAAACCGGATGGCACAATTGACGCTGACTGATGCCGAGTTAGTTTTCCCCAGAAAACAGGAATTACGGGTAAGGAAGGGTATGTTTAGGCGACCTGCGCAGCGAATGTGGGTGGGAGTACCGAGAAGACGACGAGAAACAGCCTTTTTGCTTGCCAACACCAGACAGGTGAATTGTCATTGTCACCAGGAAATGTTCCCACGCTCCCACACAATGGGACGCTGAGCAGTTTGTGCGGGAATGCTTCCCACTGTGTGTACCCATGCATCCTACGCTGCGAGAAAACCGTCTTTTCAAACTGGTCAGCATTTCCCGACGAAGAGGAGGAGGTTCTTGCTTCTGAACTGACTGGCTGATCAATTCTTTTCCTCGCAATACTTACAGTACAGAACATTCTCAAACCCGATGCGTTTGTTCCAGTGACAAAGGAAGGGTCTTTCATCCTGCATCTGTTCCGACGTGTATGATCACCGAATCTGCATGCAAAATGAACAGTGGCCTAAAACAAAGCCTAACGGGAAAGAAGCCCCTATATCGGCATTTGACTACCCCTAGGCCCCTATTCTACTCTATGCCCAACTTTCTTCGTTCTTCCCTCGTCCGCTGAATCTTGGCCAACTTCACCTCTGCATCGGTCAGCGTCTCGTCCCAAACAACGAACAATTCCGAGAGTGCATCAACCTAAAATTCAACTTTAGCTCTAAAATGTTGGCAAGGAAACATTCATAACTCACCAGTGTTGCATTCTTCTCTACCAACCTCGCAACCCTCTTCTCCAATCCACTCAAGGTCCGGATATCCTCCATATAAGCCTCCATTACTTGTTTGACTCGGGGTTCCAAGGATTCATAGTCGCCCAGCTTTCCTGTGGCCATGACGTTTTTCGTGTTGACAAGCGTGACTATCTCCGACATATCGTGGTCAGCCGACCGAACGTCCGGGGCAACGTCGGTGAGCAAGGCATCCAGCTCCTCTTCCGACAAGAAAGAGGCAGCAGGTTCTGAAGGGAGCGTGCCAGAAAGAGCAAACGAAGAGCTTAAGAAAGCCGCGTTCTGGTCATCTGAAAAGTACTCATAAGAGGTTTGATCACCAAGAGAACGTAGATTGGAGGCCGTACAGTGGTCCATAAATTTCTTGAGCGCGTCATTTCCCTCGACAGCGATATTCAACCGTCTCTGGATATTCTCGACAGCGCGAGGGATCGTTTCTCCTGGCTTGAGTTGTCCACCTTCTCCAGGTTTCGTTCCAAGTACCAGTGCTTCAAGCCATCGTAAACGGAGTTCTAGCGACAATTCGGGGTCGATTGTCGGTGGAGGCGCAGGTGCTTCAGGCGGTGGTATATTCAACAAGACCGGTGCATTGCTGGGTGCTGATGCTGCTGTTGGAGGTGGTGATAAAGGCGGTGGTTCACGTCCGCTCCTCGATGGCGACGTTGGTGATGATGGTGAAAGAACGGTTGACATAGAGATAGAAACGGCTGATGGAGGAGGAGAAGGTGTTGTTGGTGGCGATCGCGATGATGTAAAGAGCCTGTGCCGTTGCTGCACATCGCCGAGGAATACACTACCAATAGCGCTCATCGTGATAAACGACGTCCACGATGTTGTAGTTGCTGCGTGGTTGCGGGAGCACTAGTCGCGACCTGGTCGTGGCACTCGACCTGAGCCGCCTAAATGTGACATTTCAAAATTCAAATCACTTCACCGCGAACATCAACTCAGCAAAGCCAGGGCCTTAAAATTTATTATTTGTCGGAGGCCAGAGAGTAACATCGACCGTGAGCGTGCACGTAATGGGCGCAAACATGTTTCTTCCGACCGCACGCCAGTGCTTAAGAAGGTACGCAACCTCAACCGCGTCCACCGCCTCAAAATCATCCGTAAACCCCTCCGAAATATCCTTCTTTTCAAAACTTTCATCACAATGGTGGGACGAACAAGGGGAATTTGGTTTTCTCCACAAAATGAATCCCATTCGGATGCAATTCATCCAGGACAAAGTGCGGGAGACGCAGTGGGAGGATGGTGTGCAGACACAAAACCGCGTCCTTGAAGGATTGAAAGTGCTGGACATTGGCTGTGGCGGCGGATTGCTCTCCGAGGTGAGTCGCCAGTATCACCAACGCCGTCAAGTTCATTCCTGACGATATCCGACAGAGCTTAGCCCGTTCGGGGGCTCATACGCTTGGGATTGACGCGTCCGAATCCAATATCGCCATTGCCAGCGTGCACGCGCAGGCAGACCCTCAGTTATCGTCTTCCTCGTCCCCTCTGAAGTATAGGCAAATTTCTGCCGAATCCCTCCTCGCGGAATCTGAAGCGCGACAATACGATGTCGTTTGTTCTATGGAAGTGCTTGAACACGTCGATAATCCTTCGGACTTTCTTCATTCGTGCGCGCAATTGGTCAAGGTGAGTATTCGCGTTCATGCCCTCACGACGTGCGATCATTGACGCATTTTCGCTTTCATTATAGCCTGGAGGTCATCTCTTCTTGTCTACCATAGCACGGACACCTCTCGCTTACTTCCTAACCATCTTCGCCGCCGAACAACTTCTCCGAAAAGTGACCCCGGGAACACATACATATCCAAAATACGTCAACCCACATGAACTCGTTGAATTCTTCCACTCCTACCCTGGCTCCCATACTTCTCTTCGTGGACAGGAACAAACATCGCGTCCATGGATCTCCTCGAACCCTGGTAATACGCTTCGCAGAACGGAGGCAGAAGTACGCGGTATGATCTACGACCCACTTGGTGCCAAATGGCATTTAGCGTCACGGACGGCCTCGGAGTGGGGAGGTCCCCTCACGACTGGATGTAATTACTTGTTCTGGGTGAGGAAGCCATTCTGAATGGTTCTGCTTATCAAATTATGGCCTCACTTGTAGTTGTTATGGACGTCTATATTGGATATCATATCGTATTCACTACAAGTAACAATGGACGATGAGGAAAACACGAGAAATGAGATAAGTAAACAGGACATTTCGTGTAAGAAATACAATGCCCCAAAGACGGAAAAATGAGGGGAAGGAGAGAAGGGAATATAGGCCTACGTGAAGTTACAGATTACTTACTGTAGAGATACGTCAGAGGGGCAGAAGGTATGTAGGAGAAAAAGAGCAGAAAAACATGGCTGAAAAGGAGAGTTGTCGTAAAGATGAAACAGAAAAGAAAATCCCAAAACAGAGGATAGTACACAATCGCAAGAAAGCGGGCGAGGATGAAAGAATAAAATGAATGTTCTTGATACGCAGTGAGATGAGAAGGCCGAACGGAAACAGAGTGCGTAGCGTATTATTCCCTGGCGACCCAATCTGTACTTCGAGAGACCAGCTCAATCGAGTTATCAGTCGTCCAAAACAGCCGCTCGGTTGCACTCCGTCCTGTCCAGCTTTTCTGGTCGCGTAGAATCATAGCCTAGACAACCAACGATATCAGCTACAGCAACGGATGATTACCTATGGAGTATATAAACGCACCTGTTGAGCACCAAAGTTCCTCTGGTCGTGAGCGAACAACTCCACATTGTCTTCCAACGCCTCAGTGAGGATCTGTAGGTCCTGGAGAATCGCTTGCAACGCCCGTACAGTAGCAAGCGTTAGCAGTTCCTTCCTATTCCGCGAGGTTCCTCCATTTACACCTGAAGCAGGCAGTGACCGCGACATCGTTTGGAGAACGGTGTGTAATATTCTCCTCGTTTCGCCCATAATCTTTTGTGCTTGGGAATAGTTCTTGCGCGAAACGAGGACCAGTGCACGGGTAATCATGTCCGAGGCAAGGAGCTCCATTCGCCGACGAACAATAACAGGATCCGATATTGTTGATGGTGGCTTGGGTGCGGAAGACATTGACATAGGGAGGAGAGTGATGGTGAGGAGCACGGGATGGGCGAGTCGAGAGACATGCTTGGTGGCCTGTGGGTCGAAGAACGAACCGTCCACTTCCACGATAGGGACTTCGTCAATCATCCTGTCCATCATCCCATCTGCAAAGTCGGGCGAGTCATCAATGCTCAGTGCGTCCAGCCCCATACTCTGCACAAATCTGTCGGTGGCATTCAGTGCCCGCCCTTGTGAATTCCTGCCCTGCATGCGATGCATGTCGGTGTTATCCAGCTCCAATTCGATAAGCATCTCCTTGCGCTCGCCATAGCGTAGTTCACCAACATCGACATCGACATTTTGTCCGTCGGAGGAAAGAATGGAAGATGGTCCGCCAGAGACTTTGCGAATCCGGAAGCGATGGCTGTCAACAATCTTCATGTGGAGCTTCATGTTTAACAAGCCAATGGACATCATCCCGCCGACGCAACCAGCAATGCAATCTCGAAGGTCATACCAATCCTTCACAAACGTATACGTTCCTGATGTGTGGTTCGACATCAGCCATAACGATGCCGGGTCGTGTGACCGCCCATAGCCAAACGAATGTATTGGGACGTTCGCAGCCTCTGCTCGGGCAAGGACCAGATCCATCTGGGCACGCCGTGTGCTATCAGAAGCGTCGCTGACCAGAATCATCCCGGATATAGGGTTGCGAGCTTTTCGCTGGAGAACCACGTCAAGACCTAGAAGGTATCTGAGCAATCTAATGCAACTTATAGTTGAAGAGGAGCTCACCGTGATTCACAGCCGTCACCACATCCGTTTTCTCATCCTTCATGCCCTTGACCAAGAACTCGTCTGCACCTTCCTCCAACCGGGCACCTATCTCATCCACGAATTTCTGCAGCCTTGTCCGACTCCTTGCCACCCCAAGACTCAAGAACGGCGTCTTTCTAACGTGGCCATTGACACCGACCTCGAACGTGACAAAGCTGATTCGGTCCTTGGCATTCATAGAGGCGATCATGAAGTCCAGGGTCGCCTTGATGACACGGTACTTTAGTTGCGCGGTACTCGGAACTGAAGTCGGAGGGGGGAGGGAGATGACGAGGATGAGGTCCATTGGAGGATGGGGAAGGGGTGTGAGCGAGTTTGATGGGCCCGAAGACATATACGGCGTAACCAGCCCCGTCGGAGAATCGTAGTTGCTCAGCTCATCGTCCTCGCCAAGGGTGGAGAGCTTGTGTTGCAGCTGTCCGCGGGAACCCTCTCGGGACATGGCGCCATTGCTTCCGTTAGCACCTCCGCCTACTGAAGCATTAGACGTTGAACTTGACATAGTCGATCTCGAGCTACCATTCAGTAGGCTGTCCACGGTGCTTACGCTGGTTGCAGTGCTCCCACTCAACATTCTCATGGCCTTCGCACTAGTTGAGCCACCGAACTCTTCCATTCCCATGTTGTCTAGTTCCCGTCGAGCACCCTCGTCCCTCTCGGCTTGTTGCTGCTGTTGCTGGATGAACGCGGGATTCTGCGATTGGAACATAGAAACGAGTGATTGGATAGTGCTTCGCCACGATTCCAACGAGGAACGGTCCTTGAAGATGAGGATGAAGGACGCAAGTTCATCCTCCATATCAATCGTAAGTGACATTTCCCCTGCCGCCGAGGTTGCCGTGACATTTTTAATATGGCGGACATATATACGTCCTTTAAGACGCAACACTCCTTTGGATTGGGGGGTCGAAGTCACTGAAGATGAATCGGTAAGGCCAGATGCACCAGAAAGTAGTCGGCCAAGGGAGCGTTTCTTCTCTTCAACGACGCAGATGATTGCTTCCTTGAACAGGTACACATAGAATTCGCGAACAAGAGAGTCCCTGCGAACTGAGAGGAGATCATACATTTGCAAGGGTCCAAGATCGGACAATGGGTGCCCCTTCCAGTCAATGATACGGTTTCGAAGGTCTTCTGTTATCGCATTGAAGGGCGAGTCCTGGTCCTCGACGAGCCGAAGGGAAGGTGAGTATGGAGCTGGGTCTAGTGCTGGGGACTCGGGTGGACCGGGCGATCGGCTTTCGTAGGCTCTATCCACAGGGTCGCTATTATACTGGGGCGGAGGCGGCCTCTGTCTCTGTTGAGGGGGAGGTGAGAAGGGCTGAGGTGGTGGATTCAACGGAGGAGATCTCATGCGCAGTGACTGTTGATCCATTGTTGGACTAGAGTGCCCTGAATTGAGAGTATCGTGCCGCCCATGACCGTGACCATTGACACTAGATCCTCTCGACGCGCCGCCCGCACCATACATGTCCGACATCACAGGGCCAGGAACATTCCCATTTGCCCTCTTTCCAGGCAGCTCAATTACGATAATGCAAGTTAACGGTTGGCTAACATCATTCGTCCGAGTCAGTGATGAGAACTCGGAACGGACTTGAATCGATGGGGCGACGACATATTGGGGTGGGTGGTGAGGGTCAGAGGATGACGATGGCCCTGACTTGATTGAAGGGGTGTGCTCGATAGCGTCGTCTTCGTTCGGGTCGTATGGGCGGGGTGCTGCGGGCTGTCCAGGCCTCGGACGGCCAGCTGAAGTGGGAGTGTCTCGGCCTGGGTAGAGGGAAGAAGAGCCCCGCTCACCCATGCCCGTTAGCGCAGCAAGTTCTAGCGTGGTTGAGCATGGAAGACTAAGGGAAAACACGATGGGGACGCACTATTGGACTTTCCACCGTCTCCATCGCCCACTTTCATAGGACGTCTGCAGACGCCACATACCCCCAAATTTGTTTTGCGAGGAACAGCGGAGCGCGCTTGATTTGGCGGAGGAC
Organism: Pleurotus salmoneostramineus; assembly: GCA_002583695.1. Lineage (NCBI taxonomy): Eukaryota > Fungi > Basidiomycota > Agaricomycetes > Agaricales > Pleurotaceae > Pleurotus > Pleurotus salmoneostramineus. The sequence goes on from BEWF01000147.1 coordinate 227,656, forward strand.
CATAGACAGCAGTGAAGCAGGCCTTCACGGGGTGTGGATGAGATTGTCAGCCAGAAAGCGTTGATCAATGGGGGGCATGATCTACTCACCTCGTGAAGAGCATGACCACATTCTGGAACAATATGAGGCTTCTCACCGGGTAATCTGAAGCTGAAGCTAAGGGGCTCTAGGCAAACCGGACATTCTTCTTCGTCCTCTGTTGCGTCGTGATTTGAGACTACGGGTAGAGGCGCCAAGTTCATGGTGGAATATGGATGAGATGGGGGATTTGGGGGATAGTTTTCGCTTGAGGATGACGATGCGGAATAGGCCGAACGAAGTGACGGAGCACGGTTGTTCGGGGCCTGTTTGCGATGGAAGACTGATTGAAAAGCCTTGGTGGTGAGATTGGATTTGGAGGAATATTCCTGAGGCGGTTTTGGCGCTGCGCGGGGGGTGGTGTAGGTGGGAGTGAGAGGGGGAGATTGATCTGTCTCGCGAACTCTGGAAATCCAGGATGATGATGATGTGCCAGCTGATCGCATGAAGCCAAAATGTCAAGGGACCCTTAGTTCAGAGAAAAAATAATGCAAGAGGTCAAAACAAATATAAAAAAGGAGTGAGAAGGAGGCGCTGTGCTGTCGAACTGCCAGGCGACCTCGACGTCGAGGCTGATGATGATGATGTGTCGTGGTCGTCGCGGACGTTGATGAGGACGGGGCTGCTTGGTGCGTGTGATGGTGGTGGTACGAGGAGAAGAGGGAATAATGGGGGCGACACGTAAAACAATGCCCCGTCTGGCTCTGGCTCCCTTTACATACAACTTCAATTTCTGGGAACAATGGCTTTCCCGTTGCGACCCTCTCTCCAGCCAAGCTTGCTGCTCTGCGACGACTAGCACTAGTGCGATGCAAGCTGTTCTGCTCGCCGTCGTCGATGCTCCTGAAAATCCCAGAAAAAACTTTTACAAGGCCCACTCCCGTCCACCCTGCCCATCCACGAAAAGCATAGATTCGATACTGACACCTTCCGTGCTCGCTAACCCCGCTTGGCTCCTCCTGACTGTGCCTTGTATGAAACTCTCTGACATATCGGAAGACGGGACCTCCGTTTGATGTTGATGGGTGATGCTGATGTTGATGTGGTCCCGTATTTCAAAATGATTATCGTTGGCGGCGACTGTGGGCGTATGTCTCGACCAGCGACTCGATTGCCACAGTGGCCATAGCATCTACGACAGCCGTGAGTCGTCGAACAGACCTTGACCACTGGACTGATCTCATCCGTTCACGACGACAACAGGCCCGTTTCATCTTCATCTCTAACGTGCACGGGCTCGGGCACGTACTACTTCCTTCAGGCTCCACCAGCAACTCCCATTCACCCCCAGTTACCACAAATAGGCGACGTTTACACACCAATGGGAACATTACTCGTGTGCCATCACATCTCAACGACGGTTGCATATGGAGGAACGCCAGTCAAGGCTCTAGCTCACTTGAACACACCTCTGGTACTCAATCATGGCTTCGCGATGCACATACTGTACCCATATGGTCCCAGAGCTTGTCGTGGTCACCAGGCATCGGTAAACGCTCAACTATGATACGTCACTTGCAAGTTGTGAATCGTTCTGCATTCAAGTTGAAGGAAGCAATAAATCAGTGTTATCATTGTTATCATTTATTCAACCCGCCAAACCTCTTCGAGTCAAAACCTCACACCATCTGGTGGAACGCATCAAAGAATTCGAACCGTGCGCGATATCGGTCTGCAGTGTCTTGCGGAATGGATAAACCATTCCTTCAAAGCTTCGTGGTGGAGCGCTCAAATCAATCTACCACCGACGTCTAGCTCACATGCGAAATATCGGCGACGGTGACCTTACGGCTATATGTTTTATCCCTCTTCATTTTTCGTGATATCTCTCTGGCTCAAGTTGCTCTGGCTCGAACTCATCAAAAACACTCGTAAGTAAAATTTCTCGCTTAATCCGAGTCCAACGTTCATTGTTCTGATGTCACTCTTTCCAAAGCTTACACACTGGTTCTTTTCTTAAGTCTCAAAATTTCGTAGGAAGGTGGTTTTTCCTCCAGACTAGAACTTTCTCTTAGTCGCCTTGTGAAAGATACAATCTCGCGATGTAACGTGTCCGTGTCTTTGACGTCCACTTCAAGTTCGACCTTCGGTCGTTCAAGGTGCCCCTGATTCCCTATCTCCTTCAAGGATGGCGAAAGGAGCGAGTGGTCGCTTCGTCGGTAAACCCTCCAATTCACCTGCTTTGGGCTGATTCAGAACTACTTGAAATGCCTCCAAAGTATGCGTCAGAACGCGTGTAATAGTTGAACACGCAGACTCTAGAGCTGTCCAATGACTAACTCTGCAACACGCATCAGTCAATTCGCATGAGTCAGCTTTCACTTGGTACCACAGGAGGGAACATATAAAAGCCATTGAGCAGTGAAGGTATGCTCATTTCCAATCCTCACTGATAATGTCGAGCTATAAATCACCCCTTGAAGGCTTCCAAGATTCACCAGCGCTACCAGACACTTTCAACGCCGATGGAAAGTCGCTCTATAATCCACCAGGTCCCAAGTCCCCTGCGTACGACGAGTTCCCGAAGCCCATAGACAGTTCAAATAACGGCTTTGACTTTCACAGTAAGTGGATCATCTGCTGCTTATCATTGGTGTTTATTGAACGCGTTTGTTAGTTTACTACATGCCTACGGTTGCTTCAGAGGCAAAGTTTGCAAAAGAACTTCACGAACGGGTTAGAAGAGAGTTCCCTGAGGTGAGTGTCGACTATTGCACGCGACGCCTAGCATTGATTGTCATCGTTGCTGCTCAGTTGCGGATATACCGTTTCTGGGACAGGGCTGTAGGTAAGCATCTGTTAGATATACGAAGAACACAAAAAATCTGACCCGTTGCCGTTATGTAGGTCCACATCCAACAGCCATGTTCGAGGTGAACACTTTCACGCCGCACCAGACTGGTGCCTTTTTCTCTTGGTTGACCGTAAATCGTGGACCATGCTCGTGAGTAAATCACACGATGAAATCGTCATTTATCAGGCTAATTGCGATTGGTGCTGGGTGATTTTTATAGAGTGCTTATCCATCCGAACACTGATGATGCACACAAGGATCATACCGAACTGATGTCCTGGATGGGAAGACCTTGGCCGTTGCACACGGAGATGTTGCAGAACCACTAGGTCACCGGTAGACCATGCGATGGTTTTTACTTATCTTTGATTGAGACCCGCACTTGTACTATAGCACGTAAGTGACCCAATCCAGCCCATGAAAAGTAGTGGGATTGCATGAGTTATAAAAAGGCTGAATGTGACAACGAGCGGGATGCTCGTCGCGACCGAGAGCGTCATCAAGAACGGTGACAACGCCACCGCGATGGCGATCAAGTCAGGGTTCCCACGATGCCAGATCCGTCCGTCTTAAATGTGAAAGCAGAGCGCTCCGACATTTCAAGTTCCTCTTCTTTCACCTTCTTCAGCACCACCAACCACCTTCAAATTCCAAAGATGTCGCCCCAGATTCTCGATAACGCCCTCGGCGCCGTTGGACACACCCCACTCATCAGACTTGACAAGATCGCCAGACTTAGTGGCCTTAAATGTAATCTCCGTACGTCATGCACAGATAACTTGTCATCAGCACGGTTTTGTTCAAGATGGGTTTTAGTTGGCAAGCTGGAATACACGTCAGTCGGTGGGTCAGTGAAGGACAGAATAGCAAAGGCGATGGTCGAAGCCGCCGAGAAGGAGGGCAAGCTGATTCCTGGCAAGAGTGTCGTCATAGAGCCGACCTCGGGCAATACTGGTGTGTATTGTTTTCGCATCGTTGAGGGCTGCTTGCTTATGATACTTAAGGTATTGGGCTTGCCATGGCATGCGCTATAAAGGTATATCCATCGCCGCCCAAGGCTGAACAGATGCTGAATACGACAGATATAAGGGTTATTCAGTGATTATCACCATGCCGAACAAAATGTCGTTGGTACGGCTTGTCTCTAATTTGCCGCCTGTGCTTGATCTGACCTCGTCTTGTAGGAGAAAGAAGCTGCCCTCCGTGCTCTCGGTGCTGAAGTAGTTCGAACACCTAATGAAGCCGCTTGGGACTCCCCAGACAGCCATATAGGTAGACTCCCTTTGAATTGAATACTTCCTCGTGGCTGAATTCCTCAACGATCTCTAGGCGTGGCGCAGAAACTGCAAAGAGAAATTCCAGGAGGCATAATTCTGGATCAATACCGCAATGTTAGTCTTCCATCTTTGATGGTTTACTACAATCATCTGACCCTTGTGTAGGTCAACAACCCGCTAGCACATGAGTTGACTACAGGTCCTGAGATCATAGAAGCAGTCATCTCTACGCCTTCCACGCCCGAACATCCCTCTTCTGGAAAGGTTGATGTTCTTATTGCCGGCGCTGGTACTGGCGGTACTGTGACTGGTATTGCCCGTGCTATCAAGAAGACGCACAACAAGGATTGCACAGTCGTAGGCGTCGATCCCGTAAGTCTACACCACGCTTCACGAAACGATATCTCATCCATGGATGTAGAAAGGCAGTATCCTCGCTCTCCCACATGAATTGAACACGGAAGACGCAGGTGCACCCTATGTCGTTGAAGGCATCGGCTATGACTTCATCCCCGACGTTCTCTCTCGCGCGGGTGACATCAATACTTGGATCAAATCGTCAGACGAAGAGTCCTTCGCGGCCGTCAAGATGCTCATGCGAACCGAAGGTCTTCTCGTCGGCGGCAGCAGTGGCAGCTCGCTGAGCGGTGCTTTGAATTGGTTGAAAACCGAGGAAGGCAAGCGAGTTGCTGAAACTGAAGGGTTGAATGTTGTTGTCGTCCTTCCAGACGGGTAAGCACAGAGTTTCTTTCTGTGATGAAGTCCCTGCACACGCCTGAACGGTCGTCTTTAGGATCAGGAATTACATGAGCAAGCCTTGGTTCCTTCAGATCGCGCTCGAGTCCGAGCCTTCACCACTTGCTGGCTTGATCAAAGGCGTCCTCCACCCCGAACCACCGGCCCCAGTGACTATTGTTGAAGAAACAAAAGCCATCCCGCTGCCTAGGAGTCCCATCCCCGATGTTGCCTCCCGTGCCAGCGTTCCATCCCATTGATCCCTTCATCCTGTTATGTATTCTTAAATTACTGGTTCGAATCATAGACACGGCGTTCGATAATGTATGATACCGTAGAGAAAGGTATTTTCTTGGTTTTCTGTGATAATCCAGTTGGCGAGTTGAAGCATGGTTACATTGAGAGCCTGCTCTATATATGCGCATGTGAGTGGTGATACAGGGATGGTACAAACTGAGCAGCGAAAGCGAAATCCGGATCGAGGAATACAGAACGACAATGGGAAGGATAGAGACGGAAATCCACATGATGCGAGATGTTCGACATCAGGAAAGGTTATGGCGGTACGTCGACGTCAGGGATGTCTTCGAACAACCTGCAGTTCTCGCGATAATGGCTCATAGTTGCCGTACTGATCTCCTTGACCAACGCAGATCTTATGATAGTGTCTCCGCAGGAGTAACAGAAGTTGCTGAAAAGATGTGACATGGATAAGCGGACGTCAAGATAACGGATAGAGGAGTGGAGTGGAGTAGATAGTGCGACTTACACGTTACAGCCTGGGGTGATACACTTGAGGAGGACGTATGTAGGTCAGCTTGGGTGTCCGCAGTAGACATGTACGATGGCAGTGTGAAGTACTTACAGACATGTGGTTGCACCCAGATTCCTTCTGGATGGGCACCTTGCATCCTAGGTAAGATGATTTACGGAATTAGCAACGATAACGCAACATATGTGTTGGTTAGTTACGTACCAGGACAGAATTTCCATCCGTGTTGGCGAACCATGGCTGATAGACCTGCGCTTGTGTCACAGGTGTGATTGGCTGAGCCTAGTGGGACAGGTGACTGGCAACCAGTGCACCAACGATATGTGCATGCGGGAAGTGGACAGGCGATCACGTTGTCCGCTTCGTACTCATCTCTGGCAACATACATACTCCTCTTGCATCTGAAACGCAAAGATGAGCACAAGAGATACAGATAGATAGACAGGTGGAGTTCGGTGTTCGGGACGGCGTGACGGTGACTTACTGTCGACAATGCAGAAGAACAGACAACGACGAAAGTTGCATGTCTTCGAATATGGCATACTCTTTTTCGGGAATCCAAAGCTCCTCTATCAGGGATTCTGTTATCGCTGTTAAAAATAGACAATTAGGGTTAGAAAATAATGTGAAAACATGGTTTATGGTGGGTAAGCACGTACTTCCAGGTCGCTGCTCTTCAGACAAGGTGAGACAGACGGGGCAGAACACAGGATATCTATGTTCAGAGACCTTCTGTGTGATGTATTCGCGAAGACAGTCTCTGCCGAATGAATGGTCGCAGACGGGGATGCGAGCGATGTCGTCTTCTGGGTGGTCGTCCAAGCAGATGGAACATGAAAAGGTGGGCTTCACTCTGCTTGTGGATGCTGGGCTATGTAGAAGCGACTCAGCCGATGAGGATGCGCCTGTGGAAGGCGAGTTCGCCCAGGTTGGCAAGTCAGCATGAGTGACTTCGGGGCTAAAGTCAAGTGAGCTGCTGACGGAGATGGGGGAGAGGTGATGGGGAAGATTGTGACCAGTAATCACAATTTCATCGTCGTCTGAGGCTTCACTTTCGTCAGATTCATCAGCATGGCCTACACGGCGGAGGATTTCTATTTCAGAATCCTCCTCCTCCTCTTCATCCGAGCTTTCTTCGGTTATGCCCGAGTGATTGGGGTTGGGTGTAGGAGAGTCTTCATCTGAGTCTTCTTCATTCATTGGGACAGGAGGCGCCAGATGAGTAGCTCGGGCTTGTTCCATTAGACCCCAGATATCTTCGTCTTCGTCCGAGTTATCCTCATCCACCGAAACAGTGGGGGCTATCCGAGTGGCTTCAGCCTGCGCCATGAGCTCACGTAGATCTATGTCTTCATCTGAGTCCTCTTCAACCACCGGAGCAATGTGTGCTACTCGGGGAAATCCAGTCTGTGACCAGCGTACGTCGTCGTCATCGTCGTCGACTTCATGTCGGTCTTCCTCATCTTCGTGAGCATTCGCAAGGCTCAGCGAGATGGCCAAGTCCAACTGCTGCTGCAGCTGAAGAGCCAAGAACAAATCCAAGTCATCTGCTGCGTCGAATTCAAACCCAAAATCAGAGGCCGCGTTCATTCCGGGAAGAGTTTCGTGTGGCAATATCGACTTGAGGGAAGAAGGAAGGGGGTACTTGGGGAGTTTCAGCGAATAACAAGAGGGGACAGAGAGCGATCGGTTATAAGGATGAGGAGGAACGCGTCTGTTTGAGCTACACGCGAAGACCAGGAGGCACAGAGGACATGAGACTCGCGAGTGTCGCCGCAGTTTATCTGAACAGTTGCGAGTCACGATACTAGATCGATATATAGGGAATGCTGCAGCCTCGCACCCTTTCTCCGAGGAGCCTCGAGGCTGGTCAGATCCAGTAAATGGCCCAAGAAGGCCCGTTCGAAAGAGAAAAAGAGCCCTTTATGGCTTTTTGTGTATGTTGGAATGTGGGGAAATGGCAAGATGCGTTGGTGGCTCTCGGTTAGCGATAAAGCAGGCGGTCCGTCGTCTTCAGGGGCGCGTCTCTTGCACTCAACCTAGCTCGACCTGCTGGGACCTGCGACGCGTCTCTCCCATGTTCTTGCTTTGTCCTGCCCGCCTCCGGGCTCTATTAATTACCTCTATGGACCACGAGCTTGGACGCTCTGAGGGCCACTGGAAATACAGAGAAATGCTTTAAAAAACGCGTCACGACGCTCTCATCGCCCATTCGATTCTACTTCCCCTCAAGTTTCCTAGTTACTGGCCGGCCAGTCTCCCCTCGGAATCCAACGAAGCGGACTAGAAAATGCCTGCAGTCAGGACGTATATTTCGCGGCCACGGCAGGCTGCAAGAAGAGACCCCATCCTCCTGAGGTCTCCGCGAAAACCGACATACCTATTTCGTAAGTTGCGCCCCACCGAGATGATCATTCATACCGTTAAATTCTATGATGTTAGGACTCCTCGAAGTACTCTTCTACTTCTTTCTGCTTGGACTCTCGGGCGAACTCAACCTGGAAGCCACCCTCCAGCGTGGTTAGTAACTTTCCTGATTTTTCATCTTCACAGGAAGGGTTGGCTGACCTCGGTTCCTTAGTTCATGCCGCTGCCGCTGAAGCTGACGAGGAGCTCAACGTCCGTGCAAATCGGTATTTGCAAGGTGCATGGTACGACTTGGTAAGTGATTCCCGCCCCGCACACCACCTTGCATCCATTCATCTGACCAACTAGGCGTGCCGGGGTTATCTACTACAAACGGACGAAAACTCAGACTTTACCATATCAGGGGGCCTCAAGGATATGTACGTCGTCCACTATGCTCCCTTCCGATCCAACCACTAACATATCGCTGAAGCTTCGAAACTGTTCGTGGCTTATTGGACGGCAGAACGTTCCCATCGAAGCTCAAAGAGCTTTGGTGTCGATGCGATCTATTGAGACAGAAACTGGGGAAGAATCCAACTATGACAAAACGCCAGGTACGTCCATCTTGCCTGGGCTTTCCCAGATCTCACGATTTTGCTATCTAGCTTCATGAGTTGGTTATTGATTGTCGCCGAAACCATGGTAATTTCAATGCACGGGCACAACGTGAACCTACGCCCATGGACATCCCAGAGCCCCAGCTTGAGCCTGAGCCCACGTATGTTGCAGCTAACGATTACATGAACGAGTAACCTCACCTTCCTTTTCTATATCTAGTGCGCCAAACTGTCCTAGGACTCCCGCCCCCATCCCCAGGTTACCTTCTCAATACCTCCCAACGCCCGAGTCTCCTCCTCGTGGTCATGCGTCGGGTAGCAACCAGCCTCGTCGAACTCCGTCTATCCGTCAACCCAATTTCACTGCACCAAATCCCAACAGAGAATCCGAAGACGGACCACCCCGTACCCCCCTTCAACGTACAAACACCCTCGAACCCGCACATGAGATTGAACCGCCTACATCCATGGACGTGGACGGCCCGGATATGTCTGACGAGCAGGAAGTCGACACCATGTTACAAATCCAAGAACTCGAAGAAACTGTGGCCACGCAGAAGACTACGATTGGTAAACTTGAAGAGACTGTTGCAACGCAGCAATCGAAGATGGAGGGGTATCAAGAAACGATCTCGACTCAATGGCGCACGATTAGTGGACAAGAGCAACGTATTGAAGTACTCGGAGGCACTATTTCAACACACGAGCAGACGATTGACAGGCACAGTCGACGCATCGTTGAACTGGAAGCCACTGTTAGGACACACGAGGAGACGATAGGTGTACGCGATCGACTGATCGAGCACACTGTCTTGGAGCACAACTCGCGAATGGAACAACATGAAGTGACTATTTCAGCCCAACAGCGGGAGATCGATGAGCAAGGTCAACGCATCGACGAACTCAAGAACACTGTCGCGAACCAGGCTTTGAGGATGGAGCAGGATGGAGAGACGATTTCCACACAGCAGCGCACTCTCGATACACAAAAGCAGCGCATTAATCAACTAGAGACTGCGAAAGATCATGCGGAGCAGATGTTGGTCGAGGAGCAGCAATTTCATCAGGAAGACCGGGAGAGGTGGGCAAGGACTAATGCGTTGCATCTTGAAACAATGACCCAGACTGTGATGGCGAGCATTGCGCAATGTAAGGCTGCCAATGACGCGGAGGTGAGTCGGTATATGTGTTTTCTGTACCTTGCTGATCCTTCGAAATAGCTTCAGCGAGCAAGACCTCGGCATTCACTCTAAGGTTCCGTTTTCGAGGCTGCGATATTATTACTATACTTTCCTTCGTATATATGTACTGTATGTTTATAACAACTCTGTCCTACAAGAGACGCGGCTAAATAAATAACTAGGTAGCTACAAGTGTCTATGAAGATTAATGTACGTTGAGAACGACGGGGGGTCATAATTACAAGCATAATCGAGTTGTCCGAGGGTATGATGATGAGGTAGATGATGAATAGATCGTGCATAAGTGATGACGCGTGACGATCGGCGACGATCATCATGCTCTGGTTGCTGGCATAGGTGGTGCATGAATCATAGCACTGCGCCTGCGAGATGTCACGTAGACAAAGTCGCAGGGAAGCATGGAAACCCTGTTTTGCCTATGGCGTGCGGCATGGGTGACGTTCTTCCAAGCGCGAACGACTTGGCGTTCGATGTAACGAATTGAGAATCCTCTCATGTTGTTTGATTTGATGCTGTCGTAGAAGGTCTGGAGATTAGTGGTCGTGTGCCAGGGCAGGACACGATGAAGACGTACCTCTGGTTGTCCTGTTTGGGGGAAGTAGTGTAGTGCACGCGAGGGGCCATTGTGATAGTAGTGTTGGCGGTGGTGGTGATGATTATGCGCGTCGTGGAGGTGATAATGAGAGTGGTAGAAAAGAATGAAGTGGTCGTTGAGATATTATAAAGATACAGATGGTGAGGGGAGAAGACGGCTAAACCAGAGCTCTGGGGGAAAAGCTGTCAGTGAGCTGCGACACTTTATATGGCAAAATTTAGCATGTGAGGCGGCGTGCGGCGGGAAGCATGAATGGAAAGGGAACATTGTTGTATTGAACAGGACAATTGTTGGCAAGCAGCGCAATTGTTGCTGTCATTGTTTTCCAAACCAAGGTGTCCAAACAAGGCTACACATCCAACTTGACGACTACCTCGTCCTTCTTCCCCCAGATATCATTGATGTCCCTCCACCCAGAAAGCCCCATTGTCAAATGCAGCTCTGCCAGTGTCTGCTTGATAACTTGCTCTACGCCCTCTTCGCCTCCAGCGATCAGACCATAAACCCACGGTCGACCAACTGAGCTGGCGTCAATAACTCCGTTTCGTTTTGTCAGAAATGAACACGCACGCAAAACGCCTTGGGCTCCCAGCGCAGTTGCCTTGATGATATCGCTCCCGCTCCGAATCCCAGAATCAAACAATACCGTGAATTGCCCAGAATGCTGCGCCGCCTGAATGCGTTTCGAATCTGTAATGGAATTGAGAGCCTCAAGTGATGCGATGGCTCCGTCTATCTGACGGCCGCCTGCGGAAAACAAATATTCGAGGTATCAACTCGCAGACAACAGCAGGAGTGATCATTTCTCGCACCGTGGTTCGACACAATTATCCCGTCGCAATATTCCATCGCCATCTCAGCATCCTAAATCCACGAGGTTAAAAGGCGTCTTTGTATTCTTGAAGGGGAGATACAGATCTGAACGATCTGTCTGCTTGCCTGAACTGCCTGGATACCTTTCAAAAGCAAGGGTCCATCCCAATTGTTCCGCACAAACTTGATGTCTTCCCAAGTCCTGAATGTTCCCGTGCTGTATTCCCTTGCCCATTCGACTCCTTGTTGGACTCGCTCCGCCAATTCGGCGTCCCCTTCTTCTAATGCCTTGTCCGAGGCAACAGGATCGTATGGGAAATCCGGGCGTTCGTGTACAGGCTGTTTACCATGTGCAGCCATAAACACTGGATCTGAGCGACCGACTTGCACACCGACCCCATGCTTGTATGGGGAATAACCTGTCTCGAGAGCTTTCGTCCTCCAGCCGAGAAGCACCGCGTCAATGGTGATCACGATGGCTGAAAAACCAGATTCCTTTGCTCGCTTCAACAACGACAAAGTTACATCGTCTTTGGTCGGCCTTCCGTCGGTGAAATTCAGCCAGGGTACCGCGTTGATTTCAACTTCCAACTTACCGATAAAGCTGAAACCAGCGAGGATTACCATCCCCGTTTGCCTGGGCAACCTCTTCAATACTTCGCGAGGATGCAGTACTCATTATAAATGGTACACGGAGCTTGCCCGCGGCCTTTGCAGTTGCCAGCTCGGCATCTGGATGATGTATCCCATGCACACCAATCGGGGCGATAAGTAGCGGCGACGGAAGCTTGACACCAAAGATCGTGGTCTGTCGACGAGGGACTTGATCAATGCACTCAAATGTCGGTGTAGAGCGTGCTAATCACCTCGATACTACGTATCGTAGCATCCACGAGCATCCGTGGGATGATGCGGTATTGCTCAAAGGCCTTGAGATTAGCCTCCGTTGTCTTATTCTGACCTGAACTGTCTTGGACGAAGTCGAATGATTCTATGGCGTCATTTAGGAAATTTCCATTGACTAGAGGCCTTCAAGCTTCAAGTCTTACCTGGACGATCTTTTGTAACTTCCCTAGCCTTTTCAACTATCTCGTCTAGCTTTACCGTACCCAAAGGCACTGGTCCCTTCCTACCCAGGTATATTTCGAGCATATACGAACTCCATTGTTTTGGGGCAGCGGCTGTTACTGATGTTTGCGAATCCGACATGGGACGCCAGTATCAAAGTTGCTATGCATCCCCGGTTTACTGAGTTGGCCTTGTGAGAAGATGGGACAAATATGTGACTTCGATTCTCGCGACTGGCTGCTGGTCATATGTTCCATTATCTAGAGTATGTTCCCAGTGAGAGCGCCGGTGTCCCTGCGGCCAGGAGCTCGAGTTTGTATATTCTTGAATCGCCGCTTGGCATGGCTCTGCGTGATATCGACGTCTTGGTGGTGAACGTACGACCATATCGTGTTGATGAGTCTGAGGACGGTGCAGTAATTTGGTGGAGCCTATCTTGTTATCGAACCTCGATCTAATCTAATCTCTGGAATGAACCACTGACCGAATTTGACTCGAATTTTTGAGTTATCGATGCGCTCCATGCGTATATAGCAATCCTGGCGTTTCTCAATCTTTCCTGTCGACCCCTTGTACATTTATCTTTCCATCGGACTCGGTTTCACCAAAAACTCTTCCTTTTCCCTAGAAATATGGCAACTTCGCCTTCACTTCCGACGGTCCCTGGAACGGATCCCTCGAGCTGCGTCCTAGACGCGTTCCGGACAGCAATTGCGCAGAAAATTTCTGATGCGCTACCACCTTTGACGGTAGAGCAAGTGTACAACGGTGTGGACTACGGCAAGAAGGGGGTGGACTTCACCGTTGCTCTACCCCGGTTTAGGCTACCCGGAAAGATCGACGAATTGGCAGGAAAAGTTATATCTAAAGTACGTGGTATGTGCCCTACTATAGATTTCGAATCATCGGAATGGCTGACAATTTTCTCGCGTGTTTAGTTTGAAAGGGATGAGTGGGTCGAATCAATAACGCACGACAAAGCGTTCCTTCATTTTCAACTCACCACCACATCCCTCATTCGCCAAATCCTCGACCAAGTCCATACCTTGACCCATGAGGCGCCTTCGGGACAGCCAGAATACGGTACGAATACCCTAGGAAAAGGAAAGAAAGTCATCATTGAATACTCGTCGCCGAACATCGCCAAATCCTTCCACGTCGGTCACCTCCGGAGCACCATCATCGGCGCGTTCCTCGCAAACCTGTACAAGAGCTGCGGCTGGGATGTCACGTCGCTGAACTACCTTGGTGACTGGGGTACGCAGGTGCGACTAATATATCACAATTTTTCGCCTGTCTCATGCTCATTGTTGGACCACTTCAGTTCGGAATGATCGCGGTCGGCTTTGAAAAGTACGGTTCGCAAGAGGAGCTTGAGAAGGATGCTATCAAGCACCTTTTCGACGTCTATGTGAAAGTGAACAAAGATGCTGACGCGGATCCCAATGTCAAAGTCGAAGCTGCGAAGTGGTTCAAACGCATGGAGGACGGCGACGAGTCGGCTTTGAAGAACTGGCGTGTTTGGCGGGAACTCAGTGTCAAGAAGTACGAAGAAGAGTACAACCGACTCAATGTTCACTTCGACGAGTACACTGGAGAGAGTAAAGTTGGGAAGGAATGGCAAGATAAGGCCTTGGTCCGACTTGATGAAATGGGTCTGATTACGGACGTGGATGGCGCGAAAATTGTCGATCTTGAGAAGTGGAAGATGGGCAAGGCTGTTCTACGAAAGAAAGGTGTGTGCCACGCCCCGTACCGTTTCTTTTGCTTATTTCGCCCCAGACGGCACGTCGATCTACCTGACTCGAGATATCGGAGGTGCTATTGAACGTTACGAACATTACAAGTTCGACAAAATGATCTACGTCGTCTCCTCCCAACAAGACCTCCATCTCTCCCAGTTCTTCAAAATCCTCAAGTTGATGGAGTTCCCTTGGGCCGATACCCTTGAACATGTCAATTACGGACTGGTGCAGGGTATGAGCACGCGTAAAGGAACCGTCGTTTTCTTGGACCAAATCATTAAGGAAGCCGCGCAAGTCATGCACGAGCAGATGCAAAAGAATGAAGAAAAATACAAGGCCGTCGATGACCCGGAGAATACAAGTTTGGAGATCGGAATTACGGGGGTGAAGATCCAGGATATGGCTGCGAAACGGTGAGACTTTCTTGGCTTCTTGCGCTAGGCGTGTGGCCTAACTTTGATGTTTAGGATCAACAATTATACATTCAACTGGGATCGTATGAAGTCATTCGAGGGCGATACTGGACCTTACCTCCAATACGCTCACGTCCGCCTGGCCTCCATTGGGCGTAACAACCCACACCTCTTCCCTCTCCCCCCTCCATCCGAAATCAACACCGACCTCCTCGCCCAGTCCTCTCACGCCCGTGACATCGTCTACCTCCTTGGTTCCTACCCCGATGTAGTCAAAGTCGCGTTAAAAACACACGAGCCCAGTGGTGTCGTCACTTTCGCTTTCAAGCTCAGTCACGCAATCTCCAGTGCTTGGGATACTGTCATCGTCAAGGGTGAGAAGGACTTGGAGATGGCTAGGGCTAGGATGTGGATGTACGAATGTGCGAGGGAGGTGCTAGCTGCCTCGATGCGTCTATTGAGTATTCGACCGTTGGAAAAGATGTAAAGTTTTGATTTAATTGATCTGATTGTTCTTGCCCCAGACGTCTGGATCCTCTTGGATCAATGTCCCTCTCAGAGGGCTGGTGATGGCTAATCGCTATCACTTGCCCTTGGTCATGCATTCCATTTTCGATGTGTGTAGCAGCCCGGTGAACACGGCGTCGTCGGTATCACTCTCAGCCCCATACTTCCTTTCTCACCGGCCTTGAACAGCCGCATCGAAGGTAATGGTGGGCGTATCGTGAGCTGAAATGCAGTAAATAGGGGGCATCATGCATCATGAACGGAGCGCCTACTAGTAGTTTAGTACTACTACGAGTAGCCCAAGTCGCAACAAACTCTGATGAAAGCAATGTCACGCGCGCGGTCATGGTCGCCTCAGACCCTCCATGCTCCATCTATATCCAGTAATCCGCGACTCGTTCCAAATTCCCAACAGAGCCGCCCACCCATGGATATGTCAAGTCGTTGCCATGGATAAACGGTATCCTCGTGAGGGAAGCTGTTCAACTAGAAGAACATGAAAATTGCCAGCTATATGTAAACTGCTGAAGACCACTTTCCTCTTTCGCAACGACTCTCAAGGCTTCATTCACCTTTCTATCTTCCATGTTACCGGCCTCTGCTTATGGTGGGGTACAACCCGTTTGCGCGGGGTGGGCAAGTGTAAAGCGCACTGGCGCTCCTCCTGACGAGTCCTGGAGGAGAATGTGGTTATCCCTCGATGACGATCTCCGCATTTTCGACATTGAGGTGCGCGCTTTCTCTCTCACTTCGATTTGCTGTCTTATATCAATATGTACAGCACGATCAGCCTATCATCATTGATATTCACGCGATTTCTGTGTTGAAACGCGTTCAACATCGTGAGGCACCGTATTGTTGCTTGCTTGGAGTGAATAGTGGGGATAACGCTGAAGATGCGGAGTTGTATGTTTCGTATTGGTCGAATGAGGAACTTGAGGAGTGGATGCAGGTTATCCAGCAACTTCAGGGATCTGATGAAGGCGAAGACGTGGAGATAGACGGCATCAACGTCTTGCCCGAAATCGAAATAACCGACATGGTGAGTTGATGAATCACTTAACGTGCTTTACCTCCTGCTGACATTGGAGATTACCAGTTCGATCATCAATCCACATCCCATATCGTGGATGAACCAAAGCCAGAGGAGGAGACAAACTGGAGAGACAATGTTCTCGGGTCTTACTACATGGACACGCCTGGGCCAACCCCTACATCCCTTACCTTCCCCAATACTCCTTTGAAGCTGAAGCGTAAACCGGCTTGCAAGCGGAAGAGCAAAGATCAGCAATTTCCTAGTGGTGATAGTAAGAGTGGTGCATCGCCCCAGCTACAGGCTACGACTTCGACTTGGGTGACTTATAAGGTGTGTCCAATATGATTCTCTCTACGTCCACGTCTGGTGAAACTGAATGCCCTGTCCAGCATAAACTCTACCAGGTAATTCACGCTGCATGACACACGGAGTCGGTCCTCGGAGTAATTCGTGTGATTCATTAGGGCCTTCTATCGCTGCTTGTTCTCGCAACTTCAGTGGAGAATCTCCAGGACGATTGGTACGGAGGTCATTTTCCTTGTAAACAATTCTTTGACATTCCTCACCCATGTAGCTTCGTCGACATTCTGCGGGACTTATTCCAGTCCATAGAAGCCCTCGATTCCGTATCAATGTTCCTCTCAAAGCCCGGGTGCTTGCGTGAGGATACCAAAAACCTTGATGCTGATGAAGATTCCGAGCTAGTGCAGCTCCTTCGCGCGATATCCACGTCCAGGACGGGATACAAAGCTGTACTCAGTTTGCGAGGGTCTCGAGCGCAACAATTCCTTGATATGGCACATGAAGTGAGGGCCTCAATGTTCATCCTCCCTTTGTGCAGAAATCTCAATCATGCTAACGCTACTGTCAAATCAGATTTTACACTTCCCTTCCTTGAAACGGTCACAGGACAAACGGTTTAGCATTCAAGTGCTGAAGCTAATGATACGACTATCTGAGACGTGCCATCAACTTCCTACGTCGTTGTTTCTTGAAGACGTTGAAGTGATGGAGAAGGATGCGAGGTTTCTGGGAAGCTTCAGCAATGTTTATCGTGCGCGATATGGTGGTCAGGCGGTGGCACTCAAGCGGATGCGAATATTCGAATCTGACACGGAGACAGTGCATATGAAACTTCGACAGGTATGTGCACGCTCCTCTTCAAAGCACAGAAGGTGCTCAGTGCTAATATGTCGTTGTAGAGATTTTGCCGTGAGGCTTTGCTGTGGCAGCATCTGGACCATCCGAACGTTTTGCCCTTCATTGGCATTGACCCGGATAACTTTGAATCGCTTTGTATGATATCCCCATGGCTAGAAGGTGGAACGGTCCTTCATCATCTGAAGACAAATGGTATTAAGGAAGTTGATTTCATCGTGCGTTGCTCCTGACTCAGTTACTCGCATCCCAAGCTGATGCCATCTTCTATGTAGTTGTACGGGATATCACAGGGGCTGGCCTACCTCCACTCGCTTGATGTGATCCATGGAGACCTCCGGGGCGTGAGTACGCATCATTGCTAGTCTGTATGGTTGTACTCAGAGGGTTCCTAGGTTAATATTCTTGTTGATGAACGAGGGAAACCTCGCATCGCCGATTTCGGTCTGGCTGTACTTGCCGACATGTCTACCTCGTCAAGCTCATATCCAGGATCCGCCCGCTGGACGGCGCCTGAACTTTTGTATCCAGCTTCACAAGGGTTGTCCAAATTTCGAAGATCTTGGGCCAGTGATGTTTTCTCTTTTGCGTGCGTCTGTCTCGAGGTGATTAACTGCTCATACTCCCTTTTAAGTGGGCTGTGCTAATAGATTATTTTTAAAGCTGTACACAGGACTGCCTCCTTTCGCTGATGTATTCAATGATGCGACCGTCGCTCTCAAAGTTGTTGTAGGGGAACGCCCTAAGCGGCCTATGGATGAAATGAGACCAGTAAAGCCTCGGATATCTGGAGCCGTATGGACATTGGTTCAGTCGTGCTGGTGTCAAGCCTACTCTGAGAGACCCAGGATGAATACGGTTGTCAAATACTTCAAGCGAGATATCCTGAGAGGACGTCTTCCAGTGCCTTTACCGCATTGAGCTGAATGCTCCGAAGCAAACCATTGTAATACCTACTGCTGTACTTCTTAGACATGGACTGATGTAGAATATGCTGCATTTTCTGGGTTGTTCGCATTCCTTCTGCTACAAATTCAATCCATTTATAGGGGTGTACAAGGGGTGGGAGGTTCCTCACGTCAACGTGATCGATCAGGCATCACGCGTGTGGCGATTCGTGTTTCGCGTCAACCTTCTTCAAGAAGTCCTTCATCTTATCCTTATTTTCCCATCCTCCCTCACTGCTGGCCCTCAGCAGATGTCTAAATCGCAGTCCGGATTACGTAGCGTGAAGAGAGATTGGTCAGAAGCAGAGATCTCGTCGAGTTCTCAGGAAACCATTCGGCAGCCTGCGGTGAAGGAGGACTCCAGGGCACGGAGGTTGAAGGAAATTCAAGATGCATTGAATGGCGTGCCTCGCAGTACATTATCTCTGAACCCATCTTCGACGTCTTCCAATGGCGTCAAGCGACCGGCCACAGCAGAAGTTGGCCCGCCCGGAAAGAAGGCCAGGCAGTTGCCTGATAGTTGGAGCGCCAACACTAGTGATGCCATGACATCTTCTACCTGGGGTCGTACGAGCTCTAAAGGATCAATTCCACTCTCGAAGTCGCAACAGGGAAGTAGTCGGCCTCCAGCTTCCAAAGGGAAACCTCAGCCCATCGCTCTGAGCAAGGAACAGAAGGAGATCTTGAAGTTGGTAGAGAAGGGTTCAAGCGTATTCTACACTGGCAGTGCAGGTGTGTATAAGAATGTCTCTTTTCCATACGTGCGCTCATCTTACTTTGATGCACAAGGTTGTGGCAAGTCTGTTCTTCTGCGGGAAATCATCAAGGTCCTCCGCAAGAAATACTCGAAGTCTCCTGACGCCGTGGCTATCACAGCTTCAACCGGTGAGGATCCCCGCTGGATGCATATACATGCGTCGTCTGATCATGCGCACTGTGAAAAGGTATCGCTGCTTGCAACATTGGTGGTGTCACTATCCATTCGTTCGCTGGTATTGGCCTTGGCATAGAACCAGCGAATGTTCTCGCTACGAAAGTCCGCAAGAATAGAAAAGCAACTGCTAGATGGCAGAGGACCAAAGTCCTCATCATCGACGAAGGTAACCTGGATTGATTCATGAAATGACACCTTCTCACCATGTGGTAGTATCTATGGTCGACGGAGACCTGTTCGATAAACTCTGTGACATTGGCAGCACTGTCCGTAGTTCTCCTCTTCCATTCGGTGGAATCCAGGTTTGATCTTATGCACGAATTTGAGATTGGATCATGAGCGTTGACGTTGGTTACGGCATACAGGTCGTCCTCACGGGCGATTTCTTCCAGCTACCCCCTGTTATGAAGGGTGGCTCGGCTAAATTCGCTTTCGAGGCTCGAAAGTGGAAAGATACCATCGAGCGAACGTTCAATCTTACCAAAGTTTTTCGTCAGCGTGACCAAGGCAAGCCGATCATCTAAATCTTTCATAATGTTGTTGCTAACCTGCGGTGTCAGACTTTGTTGATATGCTCAACGAAATGCGATTCGGAACTCTGTCAACCAAATCCATAAACAAATTCCGTAACCTGTCACGGCCAATCAAGATCGACGATGGCATACTCGCGACTGAATTGTGGGGATTGCATCATGCTGTCTGATGATATACATATCTAACTTTCCTGCAGATTTCCGCGTCGAGAAGATGTCGAGAGGTCAAACCAATCTCGAATGTTAACACTCCCCGGGACGAAGGACGAAGTGTTCGACGCTCTTGATTCGGGTGCATCAGATCCCGAACAACGAACCAAGCTTCTGTCTAATTGCATGGCTCCTCAGCGACTAGTGTTACGAGTGGGCGCCCAGGTTATGTTGATCAAGAATCAGGAGGATGGCATATTGGTCAACGGTAGCATCGGTAAAGTGGTTCGGTTCGTGGATCCTAATGTATACGGGACCGAGGACGATGTCGATGGAATGCCTGGAGGCCCGACTTCAGTAGTCGGAGCCAACGCCGCGGCTGAGGCATTGATGAAGAAGAAGGATAAGAAGGCGGCTGGTCAGGCGAAGCTCTTCCCAATCGTCGAATTTTTACTGCCGAATGGCTACACAAGGCAAACGCTCATCGTTCCCGATGTTTGGAAGGTTGAACTGCCAAGCGGTGAAATCCAGGCTAGCAGAACCCAGGTGCGTGGATTTTTGCGGAATAGGAATCGCAAACACTAAGGAACACCTGCATGCAGATGCCCCTCATTCTGTCATGGGCCATGAGTATTCACAAATCCCAAGGTCAGACGCTTGAACGAGTCAAAGTTGACCTAGGCAAAGTCTTTGAAGCAGGTAGGACAGCGCCTCACCCCACGCTTTAGTACCTTCTCATCTTTGGATGTTTTTAGGTCAGGCTTATGTCGCACTGTCTCGGGCCACCTCCATGGAGGGACTGCAGATACTAAACTTCGACCCGGCCAAAGTAAGTCTCTGGCCCCAGTGAAGCCCCATGTGCTAATTGAACGAAATTGATTACCTAGGTTCGTGTCCATCCTAAAGTCGTAGAGTGGAGTAAAACATTAGAAACAATCGCCGAGCGTTGAAAGGCCAAGGCTCATGGCAACTTTGTATCATTATTTCTTCAGTAATGCTCACATCAACCCCGTCCTTGATACTAACCATACCATAGACCTCCGTTTCGTGTGTAACATATGTGTAATGTTATGATGCTCAGAACACGGTCCATTCGTCACGAAGACGTTTCCAACTCAGCGCCATTCCGTGCCAATACCGTTTTAGCATTTCCCCCATATTTCTCCGAGGAACCCACACAAGCTCGGGCCGTCTGAACGGGATCTCTAATGACATCGACATCGACAGATAACTCTTGTCTCAACCCCCACCATAACCTCACCAGGCATGGCTATAGTTCAAACTCCAGGGCCCCTTTTCCTTGGGCTTGATCTCTCGACCCAGCAGCTAAAGGCGATCTTGATTGCTCAGGACCTCAGTATCATCCATGAATCCGCCGTTCATTTCGATCGCGACCTATCGAAGTATGGCATTACGAACGGAGCAATCAAGGGTCCTGGAGAGGGTGAAGTTACTTCCCCCGTCGCAATGTGGGTGGAAGCAATGGACCTACTCATGGCGAGGATGAAGGAGGCTGGTATTGACTTCTCTTCAATCGCCGCTGTATCCGGAGCCGGACAAGTATGCGAACGTCCCAGCTGATGCCTGTTTCGTGCTGATTTACGTTGACCAGCAACACGGTTCCGTATATTGGTCGAATGAGGCCGAAAGTCTATTAGCCTCATTGAAGCCTTACGAAACTTTACTTGAACAGTTATCGCCAGGGGCTTTCTCGATCCCTCGGTCTCCGATATGGCAAGATTCCTCCACTACTAAGCAGTGCTTGAAACTAGAGGAGAGCATTGGGGGACCCCAGGCTCTAGCTGACCTCACTGGAAGTAGAGCCTACGAACGTTTCACTGGGTCTCAAATTGCAAAAGTTGGTCTACGAAAGATCACTCCTCCCATGAAATGCTAATTTTGGACTTCAGATTTACGAAGAAAATCCCAGTGGGTATGAGGCGACAAAACACATCTCTCTTGTGTCCTCCTTCATTCCTTCCCTATTCTTGGGGAGCATCGCTCCGATAGAAGTCTCAGATGCCAGCGGCATGAATCTAATGAACGTCTTGACGTGTAAATGGGATGCCCGACTTCTGGAGATTTGCGGAGGACCAACTCTCAGTGCCAAACTTGGATCGGAACCTGTTCCTGGAGGTACGAATTTAGGGACTGTTCATCAGTGGTGGGTTGAACGATGGGGATTCAGCCCAGGTAAGCGGGCTTGTGCTATTTTGTTAAGAAAGAAGCTGATGGGACATGCAGACTGTATTGTTGCTCCGTTCACTGGCGACAATCCCGCCACTGTTGTATCTCTTTCTGCCCCAGGAGATGCACTACTCTCTCTGGGGACTTCGACGACATTCTTACTCTCAATTCCCCCTGACGACATCCCTCCGAAGCGATTTACTACATCCCACTTACTGTCCCACCCAACCAGTCCCGACGCCCAGATTGCGATGTTATGTTACAAGAACGGTGCCCTCGCTAGAGAGCAAATCCGCGACCGCTTTGCCGATAAAGATTGGACCAAATTTAACACACTCGTTGATTCTACGCCAGTGGGGAACAATGGCCTGTTAGGGTTTTATTTCCCATTGCCCGAGATCATCCCTCCCGGAGTCTTGGGTGAATACTTCTACAAGGTAGAAGGCGCAGCGGCAAGTCTTGCCGATGCGATTCCAGAGGACTCTCATCCACGCGCTATCCTCGAGTCCCAATTCTTATCTATTCTCTCCAGAGTTGCCGCAATCCTGCCGGATCATGCACCACACCTCAAGCGTCTCGTCTTGACGGGTGGTTCCTCAGCAAACCCAACGATTCGTCAGCTGTCTGCTGACTTGTTCGGCATGAAGGCTTATGTTTCAGCGACGAAGGAAGCTGCTGGACTGGGAGGTGCTATGCTGGCCAAATATGCGTGGTGGAAGAAGACTAATGGCGGAAAGGGTACTTTCGAGGAAATGACGGGTGGAGAGATGCCAAACATGACTTGCGTTGCCGAACCTAGAGAAGAAATCAGGGAGTTGTATGCGAAATTGGTCGATGCATACCGCCTCGCGGAGGAGGATGTCGTGAAACGCTGCAGTAAATAAGGATTCGATGTAGACAACTTCTCGCAATGTTGAAATGCTGAGGATGGAAATGATCATAGGGAAGATAGGCATCAACGGCGCGAACAATGGACTTGAAGTAGTAGTCTACATATGAAAGTCAATCCAGTGTAATTTATTGATCATTTTGATGTCTCGCTTCTTGAAATGACTTTCAATTGCAGACGCCTTACAACACTTCAAATTTTGAAATGCTAAAGCAATTAATCGTGCTACTACAGGACACTTTGACAATATCTATAGATGATAGTATACTGATCACAACATCGACACCAACAACGCCCTGGCCTCCCTTCTACAAGGTACATGATTAATTACAACCACTCGAATTTGAAGATTAAGGACAGAACGATGATCGGTTGCAACGAAAGACAACATCAATCAGAACGAAGACCAATACTTTCACAGCAGCGTTTTACAAACAGTGTATGTACGAACTCAGCACTTGCCAGTACCTGCTTGGCTGGTCGAGTTGACAGGTTCAAACCTGTCATTATTGAGGGACAAGGTGTTCAATTGAGCGACGAAAGCATCCCGTCTTGATGAAGCGCTCTCCTCCTGTGATTGTTGCCTGGAACTAGGCGACATGCTTTTCCGGGGTAACTTCGGATTGTATAGTTCCGCCGAGCCCTTGGGAGGTGGACGTTCAAAGCCACGCTCGCTATCTGCAAGTCGCAAGTTCATGTTGCTCTCGTCAAAATCGTTTGGGTTATGGTTGATCATGGGATTGGGTCCAGCGGGGGGCCCTCTCTGGGGCTGAACGAGCGTCCGAATGGGTGATGAATCCGTCCAGGCGCCTGCAACAGCTGGTGCGCGGGTTTCTCGGTCAGAGTTGGATAACGGAGGAAAATCAGCAGATTGGAGGATAGGTTGTTGTCGAGATGCTCCGTTGGAAGGACCGCGGTGAGGCGAGACTGGAGATACTTTGCGATTGGAACCGGACGATGCCAGAGTCGGTTGAGGCTTCAAGCCTACAGCCCAATCAGGTCGAGCCGGCAAGGGATGTTGTTGCGAGGAGTTTGTAGAGGTGTATGTACGTCTCGAAGAGGAGGATGTGGATGAGGACTACGTTTGGTTTGAGAATGACTGATTCAGTTTCATTAACAAACACTCACAGCGGTTGAAGAGACTTCGTCTCTTGACGTATATCCAGAGCTGCTCATGCTGTTGTTGGACATCCGTCGAGTGCCGCTTAGTCGTGGACCAAAAGCGTCATTGCTGGGGGCGTTGTTGATAGCCTGCTGGTAGCCAGAAGGGGTTGGCCCAGGTCCATAACTCCATGGGCCGCGAGTTAAAGGGGGAACGGCAGGTGTTCGACCTTTGCCACCGTTTCCAAGAGTAGAGCCCATGCTGCTACGGGACGAAGCCCTCGAGTGGTTGACAGAACCGTTACTAGAGTTACCACTCATGTTTCCTGGATGATACACATGTCCATTGCTAGCGTGATCGGGTATGTTGGAACCGTTCGGGTCTAAGTTATTTCCTGGCCGAGGAGGATACATGGGAGGTGGCATAGGAGCGTGAGGTGGGGGATGAGGATGTGACGGAGGATAGTATGGTGCCGGGTACGGGTAAGGCGCTTGCATATAGCCATACGGCTGATTTTGGAGTTGCGAAGACGGATGTTCGGCGCTGGCTCCATGGTGAGGGAACGGCGGAGGGAGAGGGTTAGGACCTTGTGGGGGAGATTGTAGTGTATGTTGAGGATGTCCCATTGGAAGTGGTGGTGGCTGTTGTAAATGTGGAGGTGGCATGTTGCTTGGTGGCCATCCGTACGGAGGATGTCCATAAGTCATGGGAGGGACTGGTGAGTGCGTTCCATAAAGCTCTGGATTGGGGGGACTTTGAGAGGGGGGTTCAGAAGGATGTCCCTGAGGAGGAGGATACGGATAAGGAGGATAGTACGGAGGAGCGTAAGGATAGTATTGGGGCTGCCCCGGGGGAGGGGGATAGGGTTGATAAGTATAAGGAATGTGGGGAGCATACTCGCTTCCAGGGCTGGTGCCAGAATAAGGCATATGATACGCTGGGTCATACTGTCCAGGATTATGGCCTGGGTCGTACGAAGCGCTGTACACCATTGACGGTGAGGAAGCCCCGGATCCACGGGAACTGCTAGGACCGCTTCCAGAGTAAGGAGGTGCAGCCGAACGAAGCGATCTTGACGATGAAGCTACGGAGTTGTTGCCAGAACCACGCTTAGAACCACCACGGCGTTGCTTCTCTCTTTCTCTGACCACGGGAGCTGATTGCTCGCTTTCGGTGACAGGTGAATTAAGGACCTCGTCTCCATCACTTGCGCTGCTTCGGCCACCTCCACTCGTCGAGCCGGAGCCGGAGACTAAGCTTGCTGTAGAAGAGCTGGCGCTAACGCCTTTCTCTTTTTCCTTCTCTTGAAAGTCCATGAAGATCCTTGAGCGTGCCTCGTTGTAGGCTGCCTCACGTTCTTCGATAGTTGGGCGCTTCTTGGCTCCTCCAGCAGCGTTGCTTCGCCCACCCAAGCTACCAGCCTCGGATGGTTCGATGTCGGATGGATCGTTGTCTTCACCAGTGACTGAGCTCGCATGGGAGTGAGGCTTTGATTTGGAGTTCAATTGAGCGCGAGACATGATCTTGAACGCAGGTTGAAACTTATTTTCAGCTGGAACTAGCTCACGAACACGTCTCGCAGGGCTGTAGAGAGCGATTAACGTTTCTGGCAGTGTAATGAGCATCGAGGCACTCACATTCTGCTCTCCGAAGTGTAACACACATAAATAGCCTTGGTCACAGAGTCGGTCTCGGGACGCAGACCATAGTAAGCCGAGCATCGATGAACAAGGAGTCTTTGATAGGTTGTGGCAGGATTGGTCTCGATGCGGTTTCTAGAACGAGCGTTAGCTCCACAACATCGCACAGCGAGGAAGGAAAAGGCACGCCATGGCGCACCAATGCGGTGCACCATTCCAAATGCGCCAAAAGAACAGTGAAACTCACCGTCGATCGTTAATGAGGCCTTCCATAAGTTCGCCTAGTTTGAGGACATAGAGTCTGTCTTTGCTTTTGAGTGCTTCCAAAATTTGGGCATCGGGTTCATTTGACTGATTGGGGTTGGATGAAGCATTTTGACCGTCGATCCCTCCAGCCAATGATATGGAACGAGACAAGATATCAGACGACGCCGACCTATCCCATGAAGGCGAGCGCCTGCCTGAGGAGTCGTCCCCAGATACCAAGATGCTCCCCGCACTGGAACTGGCGCTCAGGCCAGATGACACCGAGGATATCACTGAGGACGACGAAGTGGAAGCAGCTAACCTCATCCCAACGGTAAGGTCAACAGATGATACCGGTGGTGATGATAGTCGAGAATTTGGGGCAGATGAAGTGGTCAGGATTTCTGGGGACGCCAATTGAATTGATTTCTCTGCATGGCGGTCCAAAAATCAGTATTCAGAGCGTTTACGATCCCCAAAGCAAGTTCGCGTCGAGGAACAAACAATACAGCCTGACGCACCGACAAGGGACATGGTAAAATAGGCAAACCCGAGTCTAGCGAGGTGAGGGGTTTGCGTGGGCAATACGAAGAAATGTGTCGAGGAGAACGTTGGAGACGATGAGCAGAGAGTGTTGAATGTCGAGACTGAAGAGGTCGTCGAGGATTCAGGCCATCTGGCTGGGGTCGAAGGGGTTGAAGTGAAAGAGAGACGACCACCAGCTTATGATGGAATTGCAAACAGGGTCGTGGGAACGCACATGCCAAAAACAATCTCCCAATCTGCGGCCACAATCTCCGTCTTATTTCGGTCCAATTATCGCGACAAATTATATGTAGCGTACTTTACAGAACCCAGTCGAGTTCCTGGTTCGATGGGTATCTCTATCTGGTTAGATATTGAAACCAAGGCTAGAAAACAGTTTCTAATGGAAGAAAGTGATGCGGTTTACTGGGGAACAGCTCACTCCATGCTCCTCACGATTGGGTGGTCGATCCGCGAATCTCAACCCCAGCACATCCCATGGAAAGAGTATCCTTGTTGGGCCGATATTATGACCAATTATAAGCGTATGCTACAGTCGGACCAAAGCTACTCAGTCAATGTCCAGCACCGCTCTGAGGCGGTGGGTATATCACTTGGTAGATATTGAATCCCAGACTGGTACGAAACATCACACATCAGTATTCTACGGAAGAGAGTGATGCGGTATGGGACCCACCAGAAAACAAAGATGAACGCTCCATAAAGTGATAACCCGAGGGCTGCTTTGTTGAGGCTTCGACTGGCGGTCGGGTCATTGCGTGTCAGCTACTCGACGCGTCAGCTTAGGAAACCAGCTCATCAAGAGTCATTGCGCGCACCTTCCAATAGAATAGACCAGGAAGTATAAACGATATCGTAGTCGATCCTGTCGATCCCACGAATGACAGCACTGGTAGCATATCCGTTTAAGCTCACTGAGGTGTTCCACATTGAGCACACTTACCCAAACGCAAGTCATCCACGAAATACGCAATAGTAAACCCAAAAGCAATAATGGCAGCTGTGAGAACTGTGTGCTTGAGAGGAGTCATATCGGGACTGGGGAGTTCATCGAGATTCTCCATCTCGTCTTCATCTTCATCCTCGGAACTGGGGGTCTTACTAGATGCAGCCAACTCCCCAGCATGGAAGACTTTGTCTAGGCAGTTGCGGCAAGGATGTACCTGGAGTGGGTAAGAGAACAGCACAAGGATCACGATGGCCAGTTGTCCAACAGCGATGAACAGCGACGTCGAAGGATACATGGCAACGATGTTGGCGCCGACCTGAAGAAAGAAGTCAGTTCAAATGACGGGCAACGCGATTTCGTCGAGTCACGTACCTTGGACCCAAAAGTCAAGTACCCAAAAATACCAATGATCTCGTATGTCAATGTTGCAGACCCAATTGAGGTCCCAATGACCGTATTCATGCGGGCCTGTGTATTGGACACGAGCTCATTGTAGATTGGGAACAGCTGTGAAAACAAGCCACTCTGAGTCATACCACCCAAAACAGCAAGCGACTCAGACTGACATTTTGGGCGCAAGTAAATGCAAAAACTTGGACTGGGAACGTCGAGACGAAATTGGGCGTAAAGTGTATTAGGCGCACTTCCCCCGGTTCCGGCGAACCCTTAAGGGGATGGAAGTAGCAGGTAATTACTATAATAATCAAGTAGGCTGTATACATCGTGAGCAAGGGATCGTGGGTGTAAAAGGATCGAAGGGGGGAACTCACCAACAGAAAATAAGGCAATGTAGCTTGTGTGCCTCAGACTATCCAGCTTTCGGAGGAAGCAGAGCGGGACAAGGACAAGCATGAATAGAGTTATCCAATTTTGGCCAGACAAAGCCCAGTCCGGTGGGTTGACGTCGGGGGACGTGAGGTCATGGTAAAGCGAGGCGACGACATTGGGCATAAGACCCTTAATGATAATCAAATAACTATGGGCGAATCGAACCGGCGGCACGGAGAGTGTCAACATTGAGCTACGATCCAAGATGTAAACAAAAGTGGGAAGAATGCCTCACCTGATGGAAACGCCGAAGCATTTGATGGCAATAGCGGCATCAAAGAACACCGCGGCCTTTGGGAACGTAAGCTGTGACACAGCAAAGAAGGACGAGCGTCGGTGAGGCGCTTTGGCTGCACACAAAGAGAGTAGATATAGTCCGAAAGCAGCGACGGAACCGGAAAAGACACATGTAATCATTCCCGGGACTAAGCCAGCCGATGCCATGGCCTACGGGAATCAGTCATTCGCAAACAGGCTTGCTGAGTACTTTTAGAGATTGAGGCGTACCAAGGGAAACGTGAGCATTCCTAGAATGTTCACCAAATGGTTAAGCCAAAAAGCCGAAGTAACTCGAGGAAATGGGATACGCACCGCTCCCAATAATCGTGTTCGCTAAATTACTCACACAGCTACCAATGGATGCGTGACCCTCATGATGACTGTGCGGGGTCGTCTCAGCTGAGCTATCTCCCCCTAGCAGTGCGCTGGACTCGCCGCTTCCAACGCCGTGCGCGTAGTCGCCTTCAGCATGTTGGTCGACAGCGACACCGTCTTTGGTAGTACCGTAGGCTTGAACCATTTCGAATTCGTCGTCTGGCAGTGACTCAAGGGCTCTGCTACTGCTGTCTTGAGTCCTCCAGAGAGATGCCAGCGTGATATCTCGAGTACACGCTAAAGGACACGACCCACTTGGAAAGAGGGCGTCGTGGACGGAAACAACCTGGGACGTAGAGACATTCGCTGACGTAACGAACTAGTTTCAGGGGCTTCTTGTATGGCTGTTGGTGGCGAATCAAAGTCAATTTCTTTGACCATGACCACTCGACTACGCCATCGACCTCAGGCTGAAGAGGAGGACGCGTCCGCCCTCAAGCTAGGCCCTGGTACGTTCAAGGTGATCTCGACCCATGTATCATCTCTGAACAGAGCCATCTAGAATTCAACAATGCTGGTTGTCTTTTGATCTCAGAGGTCAAATACTTGCTCGAAAATCGCGACAAGGATGCGCCAGACACGCCGTAAGCAGCTCATGAATGAAGCGCACCCCAAAACTAGATCATGCGGCCGTACAGCGTATACAACAAGACGTTGGACTATGTAAAGACCTTTACCAAGTTCAATACCACCGATTCTGCTAGTGCAGTCCGAGAGTGCGTAATGCTCTTCTGGGATGTCTCTTCTCACACAGCAACACGAATTACAGGACATTGCGTCGGGAACCCGCGCTGACTCAATTTGAAACTGCCCAGATAGCAAACCTGTGCCCTGCTGATGCGGAAGAAGCAAAGAGTATAATCCCCAGGTTCGCCCCTCTATGTCTCTTACTGTCACTGCGGCTGTCTCAACCCGTTCTTGCCTCTCAGTTTGGTAAAAATAGAGGATGACCGCCTTCAAGCTCTCCTTGACGAAATCCAGACCATGCGCAAATTCCAATCGTAGTCAATTTCCCCCGTATGACAGCTTCAAGCATGTTCAGATTTAACGGCACCAGATACATAGAGTAATGTCCAAATATCATGTCTCCATATCGGAAGGCGCCCCCTTTTCAGCCTCGCCTTCACTCTCGTCCTCTTCGTCAAATTGTTTCGCCACGGCGCCGTCCCTATCTGTGGGGAACGCCGTCGCGTCGAAACGCTTCTTCTCCCTGAATGGATTGCTTCTACGCGCACCCTTCACGAGGATCGCTTCGGGAGGTATCACACCTTTCGTATTCAAATACAGCAAGTCGTCGCCTCCATACTTATCAACAGATCGGATCCATGCGTCGAATCTAGGAGATGTGCAGCAATAAGTATATTCAGTTATGACACCGCCTTCGAGTATCGACGCGAGGAACCCACATTCCAAATTCGTCCTCAATCTTGCGCATATTATCATAAATAAACTGCTGTTTGAAAGCTGCAATTTGGTCCTTGAATTGTTCGAAATCAATTGGTGGACGATATTCAGCGTGAGAGGGATCCAAGTTCTTGTTTATTTCCGTGACTTTTGCATTGTACGTGTCGAATATGGGGTATTCTAGTAGTAGGCCTAAGGATGGCATTTTGGGTATAAGAACCGTCGGGTCACGGTAGAGCTGTAGGATCGAGGGGTCTTAAAGTGGGCGCCGCGAGAAAGATAGAACCCACGTACCTCATCAATAATAGTCGGAGGAGCACCGGTTCGACAAGATAGTACAAGAGCTGCCATCATTTTGCGCTGGGAAGAGTATTTATGAGTGGGGAAGGAGTCATGAGTGGCTAACTAACAATCTACAGATGCTTTGTTCAGCTGTTGTTGTTGTTGTTGAGCATGAGGATGTGTAGAAGAGACGCACCTGATGTAGCATGAAACTCTGGCCGTGGAAGAGAACGCTGAGCCATTCGGTCTCCCCATATACGGCTGGGTCAGATATCTAAGGATTCGTGAGACATGTTACAACGTTCAGGCGAGGACAAAAATAAACGAACCGTGATTTGCTTCATATGTCGTTGATTACTTCTATCCTTAACATCTTTGCCAACCGTAAAGTTGTGGAAGTTATGGGTTCCAAGGAATTTTGTAGCCGTGGCTCGAAGTTGTTCGACTTGCTCAGGTGGAACTCTCCATTTTCTTTTTCGTCGCAAGGTGTCTTCTGGAGCTTCAGTAGATGGATCTACTTCGCCCCAGAAGGGATGTGTGGTGTTCTGCGGTGCCTGGTCGTCTGAATCCTGTGCGTACTTGTGTAAGGCACGCATGAGGGTGCTTCCAGGTTTGGGGGGTATAAGCAGATACGTAGGAAAGAAGTATGTATACTTGCGACTATCGCATAGCCTGTAATACACTTTGGTATGCCGAAGAAACAACATTAAAGGTTTAGACTCACGTCCTGGGGTTGAAAGAGTTCTGAACTCGAACCTGCGGTACTCATAGTCAATGTATTGAGTTCGTCAAAGCCGATGCAAGCTTACAAATTGCCACAAGCGTATTTCAGGAGGAAGCTCTTCGTTGATTCGCGACAAAATATCCGGAACGTCTGGCCGCGATGTTATTAATTTGAGACTGACGACATTGCCAGCAGCATGGACACCAGCATCTGTTCTTGCAGCACGCGCAAGGTTCACCTGGGCTCAATGGTTCAGTATGTGAGGAATGGAGTAGTAAACGCGTAGACTAGCCTTG
The DNA here is from genome assembly GCA_002583695.1 of Pleurotus salmoneostramineus. Lineage (NCBI taxonomy): Eukaryota > Fungi > Basidiomycota > Agaricomycetes > Agaricales > Pleurotaceae > Pleurotus > Pleurotus salmoneostramineus. The sequence continues at coordinate 259,126 of BEWF01000147.1, forward strand.
ACTGGATCATCAGCGTTGTCTTCGGAAACAGCGCCTGCCTTGACAAGAGCATCGAAGAGAACTCCTTCGATAGTTCGGACATTGGGTTGTCTACAAGCCCGACCTCAGCTCGATGGTATGGGTATATTCACTGAAGAGCATCGGGACGTACATTTGCATTCCACTACAACCCGTACCACAGAAACTAAGCAGCAGAGCGCACAGACGTTTAGGATATCGAGGCCCTTTCGTCGCAGTATCCTGTTCCGCATCTCCCTTTTCGTCGTTCCTCGTTCCCCGACGTTTGCGCCCGACATTCTTGCCGCTACTTTCTTTCCCCTTCCGTGATTTAGGATATCCAGACGCGTCCCTTTTCTGGCCTCTTTGCTTAGTGACAGGCGTAGATGACTCGGCCAGTTCATGTTCTTGATGCAAGGGAATTGACGACGACACGACGAGTATCGTAGAGGTATCGACTTTGGCTGGCACTGGTGCGTCAGGATCTGGCTCTATTCTGGCGAGTTTCCGAGGAGGTTCATCGTGATCGGACATTCTGCTCAGTTGTAAATTGATCGCAAAGAGCCTTCTGGTGGTCTGTGAGCTAACACGAACGCTGGCCGTGCTGGTAAATGTTCGGAAAGGCGAGGTTAGTCGAATGAGCACATGGAGCATTCAAGAGACGGAAACAGGGGCAGAAAATGAATATAACTCGATGACTTTGTGACGATTTTGTGAATAGACATCAAAATAAGTAATAAATTACAACTGGATTGACTTTCATATGTAGACTACTACTTCAAGTCCATTGTTCGCGCCGTTGATGCCTATCTTCCCGATGATCATTTCCATTGCGACCGCGAGGTCTTGACCAACCTGAATCCGATGGTCGTCGATTGAAATCATCATCTCGCCGGCCACGGCCACGACCACCTCTGCCTCGACCACGACCCCTCCCGCGTTCTCCACGATCAGATGGTGGATAGTCATCATAACGCTTCTCATAACCACCACGATTATCTGGTGGGTAAGGTGGATAATTTGGTGGAGGCCCTTCGGGTCGATACGAGCCGTAGCCAGGGTTTGACCATTGATCATGATGGCCAGGCGGGGGAGGCATCGGAGGAGGCATGGGTGGGACTGAGGGCTGAGATAACGGAGCGCCAACACCTGGGATAGGTAAGGGATCGACTGATGAAGAGGTGAGTGATCGTAGCATCATTTGTATTTGTTCAGGGGTTAGAGACGCGACCTCAGCTGCTAGAACAGAGGGTTCGATGCGCGGTGCTGTTACGGGGGATGCGGTAGGGAAAGGTGGAGTGGGTAGTGTGGGTGAGTGGCCGTCGAGGTTGCCTGTGGATATGTGTGGGAGGTGCGACGGGGGTGGAGCCGCGAGTTTGCCTTTTTGAAGAATCCAGATACCGATCAGGTAGTTCGCTGACCGTTCCTTTGGTAGACACAACGAATCGAGCATGTCGATGTAATCAGGAAGAGGCTCAGAGGCTCGCAAGGGGATCATGTATAATTCACGACCTGGATGGTAGTCTTTAGGACGGTGACCCCAGGGAAATATGAGACCGTGGCGTCTAAAAAGAAATTGGATCAGCGTTGGAAGAAATTATCATTGATTCGAGAGGACTTACGCTTTTCCAACGAGGAAATCCGAGATAACTTGCAAGGGAGATCCATGCTCCTCCGATACGGGAGAAAACGCAGCTGCAATCAATTCCTTTCCTGCGTTCATTCGCATTTGCAATAGATATTCGCCCGATTTGTCGATAGGAACGCGGCCTTCAATGCGCAAGATGTCTGAAGGAAAGAGCGTCCTCCACAAAAGAGAGTCGGCGTCCAACGGTCGACCACCAATCTGACGTGCAACGACCGGTGTTTCTTGAGGGATCGTTGAATCAAGAGGCATGCTAAGCTGTGTAATTTATGAGTAACCTGTTCAAAATGTGAACTTGCAGAGACTTACTTTTCCTGTCCAAACAGGAGGTAGCGATTCAAAGTTGACCTCCTGCACTGGCGGGGGTACATCTGCAGAAGGGCCGGGTTCAGCGTCGTCCAAGAACATGTCGAAATCGCCATCGTCTGCGCCGGTTGCTTCCAAACCAGCCATAGCATCACTGACATCAGTGATACTGGGAAGTAAATGACCTGGGGGCGATCCAGGAGGTGTTGTAGTAGGCTCTCCCTCGGACATATCGGCGGGCGGTGCTGACCAGATAGCATTGAGGTCAAACGATTGTGGAGGCGCAGGTACTTCTGGCTTCGGCGCGTTCGGCGAGAATGGTGAGATGCCAGTGGTAGACGCGGCCGGAACGGGTGCAGAAGTCTGAGTCGGATTCGCCTCTGCAGAGGGCGTTTCCGTCATCGTAGGTTCGGCCGTCGCAACTTGCAAATCGTCGTCGATGTTTATGAGGTCGGCTAGATTGAGCTCGGGCTCTGCGGTAATGCCTGCGAAATCCGCCATAAGGGTAGGGCCGTGTTCCTCGGGGGAGATAGGCGACGCCAAGGCATGCATTGGCAAAGGAGGTGGTCCGCCCCAGTTTCCCGCCGCTGAGGTCGGGGATTCGGGAGGGACAGACATAGACTGGGTTCGCTGACGCTGGGTACGAAGACGCGCTAGTCGTTCCCTTTCTATTCGTTCCTCTTCCTCCTTCTGACGTTCTCGCTCGCGATCACGCTCTCGTTGGTTCGCCTGCGCGCCGTTGACATCCTCAATGTCCTGTAACCCTTTATGGGTGATTTTGGCACGAGGCGCGGTAACCTTCTGCAATATCGAATGCTCTAGAGACTCTTGCTCCAGCATCTTGATAGACTGCTTTGTCTCCTCGTTCGCAAGATCAGTGGACGACATGGTAGATATCTCTTTTGGGGTGATCTGAGCAGAAGCTATGCGTTTGTGGATCATGACACGGTCATCCTTCCCTAAGTTAAATTGAAGCGTTCGGAAACGATCCCTATATACATCTGTCAGCAGGTAGAAAAATGAGAGAGGATGTTGCTCGACTTACTTGTACTTCGCCCCAGCATGGGGCTGTCCACTTTTATCAGGCTCAGAGTATAGCTCGTAAAGACACTGTTCAAGCCCCGTAGCAAACTCGTTCGCTTTCTCCTTCAACTTCTGAGTCTCCTCCTCTGTCAACTCATCCGTGCCCTTTGCTACAAACTGGCCGTCAACATATGGGTACCTAAGAAATATCTTGCTGAACAATTCAGCCAATTTACCCAGGCAGTACTTCCTGGTGGGATCATCTGTAGCAGGCGTGGACGAGTCGCTTCGTTTCCGCTTAGGATTGTTCTCCCTTGTGCTTAGGCGTCTTCGTTTGACCCCAATCGAGGATGACCGCCTGGAATGACTCTGATCGTCTCCATCCGACATGGAAACATCCGAATCGTCAGACACGCGTTTATGGATGCGACGCTAAACGGAAAATAACAACGAATCAATGCGACATTCCGATGAGAAGAACGGATAACATACCTTTTCCCCTCGTCCTTTCCCTTTCTCATCTGATACATAATCGTCCTCACTATCAGCATTCCCATCTGACTCGGAGCTTGGTAGATCGACTTCAACGTGTTTCTTCGTGCTAGTCCTGGTCCCTTGACCAGTTGCCTTGCCCGACTTGCTTCGTGACGAGGTGGCGCGGTTGGATTTCGGCTCGGGCTCGACTGGTTCCAGTGCTTCAGGACCTTCCCATTCCACTACAGCAAAAAGAAGACGTTAGAGAAGTGGTTCGACGTGAAAGTGGAGATATAAGAAGTGATATGGGTGGGCTTCCCCCGCCGAAAGTCAAAGAACGATAATACTACTACATTTTCAGGCTGACCAGCCTGGTCTGCCAATCAAGGCAGACATGATACAGTATTCGGGGTCAACATAGCCTCTCACTCACGCGGAGACTCGTTCAATGACTCAAGCGTGGGCAGTGATGCTGATATACAGCCGAGGTATAACAAATCATAAGAAAAGTATGAATGCCAATTTTTATGTAAGGAGATGTATGATTTGTATGATACAGAATGGGATGGAGAGCGTGAGGTCAGTATTGGAAAATACTCACTGGTTGTACGGAGGCCGGTCTTCTCAGAGCAAGGTGGGCAGACATATAAAGCTGTATCACTGGCGTTAGCATCTAATCACCTCTAAAATAGGTGGGAAAACTTACCGATATCCTCAGCCACTTCTTCCGTCAGCTGGACACATTTGAAATGATACCTGTACAGATAGAAGTTCGTTAATAAGAACATCGAAACGTAATTTTTCGTGCGCACCATTCATGACAAGAAGCGCAGCGAACCATGGGAGTGCCATCGTCCGGCCCTCTGCAAGTGCAATACGCCTTAGCAGGGGCTTTCGCTTTTCCTTCTGCCTTTGCGCTCGCCTGTACTTTGCGTTTAACATTCCTCCCAGAGGCCGGCGCGCTCGCCTCGACTACTTGCAAAGGTTTTACTTCGTTTTCCTTGTCTTCAGATTGAGTCACACGGTCCGCTTCAGCAGTAGGGCCTTCGACTGGGGGTTTCTGCGCTTTTCGAGATCGCGTCGTTACCGGCGTGGTGGGCGCTGTAGCTGCAGCGGCCGTTGCAGAGCGCGTCCGAGAACGGGTGCTCATTGTCGTCCCGCTAAAAAGCTAATCGATGAGGTTGTTGTCAAAGGCGTGTGTAACACCGTGACTCAGCCGGAAACATGTGAAGTCCATTGTGTGTATCTGTTGACATTGGGCGTCTATAGCCACGCGCGCTTCCAGAGATTTATTACTTTTTGCCCTTGTTTTGCCCCAAAGATGTTTTTTTGCCACAATTCGTTCACTTGCCCTTTTCGTCGTTCCTACCATCGCGGAGACACTGTGCCAACGTTCGTCGCGCTATCTCTGCTCAACCATTCTCGAATGCTGGCGCTGAAGTCCTTGGAATCTTATCTGCTTGATCCCGTTCTGATCGACAAACCAGGCGGTCATCGTAGAACGTGTACAGTGGCACAGCGAAGGCAGCCATTTACGCACTGGTCCGCCCAGCAAAAGGCACCATCTCGGAACTCAGCAAAGACGCGTCTTGTGGCGCGCTTTTTGCCCCTATGGTGTCGGAGAACCCTCCCTTTGACCCTCAAGGACACCTTCATTATCGTTGGCCGCCTACTTGCTGGTCGTGGAACGTGGGGCAACATTTGCTTTCTTTGTACCTTTCTCCTGAACTTGGCGGGCGAAGCAGTTCTTCAGACCGCACATCTCCATCCTCGTCTCAGATCTGCTCGAATGATCTATTCGAGGGCTTTTGCGGGCTGACTTGTTCTCCGGATTACAGCATTCGTGTTATTCGATCGGAACGGATGGTTCGATCAAGCCCAGCCTATGCCAGTGGCAGGGGCTCGGTGAAATTCGAAGGTGTTCCAATCAACTCTCGGTGCACCCACTCTCGTATCTTAATAGACTATTACTGCTGCCCACTCGACGGGATATCTGTCAGAGCTAAATCATCCGGGCCAAGGGAGATTGGATAGCGCCAGCGACGTATCAGCTTTAGTTCACGTCGACCGGGACTCGGCAACCATTGTCTCAGAGTCTCTCACTCTGCTGTGACGATACCGCAGTTCCATGCGGTGCTGCAGTGCTTCTTTTGACTCCTATCATCTGTATTTCTCGTTGTTCACCTACCCTCTCCATCCTTCAAGGGATCGCAGGGTACTGTCTTGTGCTTTCTTGGTCTAGAGGCGTTCAAGACTGTCTAGCCCACGTTGAAATGCATCTGCTCAACCCCCGAGCCTGGCGGCGACTACATGAGTTTCTCATGGCTTCGGGCGGCTTGACCGCATATCCAATTTGTGTGGGATGTGATTAACGGACGTGAGTAAGCATCTGACTTACGACTCAGTACGCGATTTGCGTATCAATTTCGAACAATGATTCACTGATGCATGTAATGTGAACCGGATAACGATAAGGGTTGCTATTTTGATCCACATTGAAATTGGCCCTTGGTCCTAGTGCTGGCAAGAGGTAATTTGGCTTCTGGGATGGATCGCTCTGAAACCTGCTCACGGCCCAAGCTTTTCAGGCTGTAACATCTCAGTCTATTCGCTGGGTCTATATGGGAGATTGATCGGTGCGTCTTGTGCTCGGCTGATGAAATTGCTTGGTGCTCGCCACTTGGGAAACATCACCCAGTGGAATTGTTCGTCATCGAAGGTCAACCGCGGCATGAGTTGTCCGAGGTTCTCCGCCGAGCTCTATCCACGCTTGTCGCCGTGGGGTGTCGAGAATGATGTTGCAAAGACACCATCGTCCAACTGTATCGTTCAACCGTTCAGCTTCGGTGCACTTCTTATTGGGGAACAAGGACGACCGGTCCGCCTCCTGGACTTAAGATCAAGATAAGCCGAGACCAAATACAACGATAAGGTGCATTGCCGGCTTCGATCTCTCATCCTGATTCTGATTTGCGCAGATTATACTTCAGATTAGGCTCCAAGGACTTTGAGGTGGTTCCCGCTGTCAGACTCGTATGCAAGCTCTCTATGTACATGCGTGCATATGGTGTGGCGAGCATCCCATGGCTGTCGACCCCTTCCGAGTTCTCGTTTATGTGTCCGTCAGCATAGGTTTACACCCGCGCATCTCTCCGGAGGATGTGAGAACAATTTGAATTTCTACGGAAGAAACGAGGACGCGGAACTATTGCAGGGATCGAAAAAGGATATATCTGCGGAGGCGTGGGTGCAAATGCTACGAAATGGGGGCGCGTTCGACCACTAGGCAGCGCACGTGATGGCGTCTGCAGCTTTGGGCCAGATCCTGGGTGCAGAACTGCTGTATCGGGCTGTGTTCGTGCTACCTGCAGGTCAGGGTAGGTCCAGCTGTTCCAGGACAGAAATTGCGCACATCCAGCCGTCCTTCTCTTGTATTGTGGCGCCCGTCATTGAAGGAGAACACGATGCAATCGGTACGGAGCCTTTGGCACCGCTCGACCGCGGGTTCGAGGGCCTGATCATTCAGGTGCTGGGATCGGGATGTCGCTCCAAGGGTTCACAAGGTAAGATGTCTCGGGGCCACCAGTATGGAGACGGAGAATCAGACTGATATGGGCGAGGGAATATTATTGCGGAGCTGGGACCTTGTGATACCAGAATCCGACAAACTCTCGGAACATTCGGTAGGAAGTTGATTCAGAACGTCTTGTATGTGATATGTCGGCATGGAATTTGATGCAAAAAGCGTCATCGTAGACATCATCCAGGGGAAATTTACTGAGGTGTCTTGCACGGACGCGTTTATGATCATTATTCACTAAGCGCCCATTCCTGTCACCGAGCAAGGGTCTCCGGTCAACCAGCTCAGCCCTCTCTCTCTCTCTCTGACTCCTTCCTCCTCCTCCTCGACCACCCTCTCCTCCTCGTACCCTCCGCCGCAGCCGCCAGCTTCGTAGCAGCTTCCCGGGTTGATTCTCATCTTGGGCTACAGGTAGGCTTCCTTTTCCCCCATTTCCCCCTTCCAGACCAGAACATGGCCCACGGGGCTTCGAATTCTTTCTATCCGAAATCTTGGCCGGTTATCCTAATCCCATTTTACACCTGTCCGTCCAGATAATCCCCTTTATTCATCTTCATCAAGCGAGCCTCGTCCAGCTTATCTCTCCCGTCGCTTTTGCATGCCCCCGCACATCCCGACCCATTTCGTGCATGTCGATCTAAGACCTTCGTATGGCTGCTGCTGCTGTCGTTAACTCCAACGTGTCTGTATCCACTCCTTTCCACATGCCCTCGCACCAGCGTATAGCCAATTCAAAGCCTTTGGCTCAACCTCAAGCTTCGTCCTCTCGTTCTCCACAATCTGCATCCACACCGGCCAATACAGATCAGTCAGAAACCATATCAAGGCCCTTCCAGCGCATGAGATCTTCGCTAGAACAGAGTCTCCGGACGGCAACTCGCTCTAGAAAGGTCACCTCCACCTCACCACTACCACCTTCGGATGACTTTGCAACACTAACCCCAAAGACGGGCAAGGGGAAAGAGAAGGAGAAGGAGAAAGAGCACGAGGAAGATGCCACTACAAAGGGCAGGAAGGTTTTGCGACGGCTGGAGTCCAAGGTGACTTTTCGGAAAAGCGGACGGGAATCGGCTACCCCATCATCGTCCCCAGTCCCTCCTTCCCCAGCTCCCCCGTTTGTATCCAGGTGGATGCGCTCAGGAAAGGAGGGAGAGAAGAACGAGGACCCGGTACGTCAGGCAGGATTTACGAGCTTCATGACCCCCTCCCTCCGCCAGGCTTCAATGTCGTCGCCTGCCCTCCACCTGTCTTCCCAGGCTCTCCCATCTCCCAATTCACAGTCTGCCATCCCTGCGTCCTCCTCGAACCCTCTGGCCTCTATTTTATCACCTGGAAAAGATCGTTCACGGCGGACGAGCCTCCAGCCCACAGTTAAAATAAAAGAGATCAGCTCACCAGGGCCTTTAGCGCCTAAACGAGAATCTTCGCGTGGGCGAGCAACTGCAACAGCAGTATCCTCCAATCATTCAGCATCAGCAACGCGAGAAGCCTTACCTTCACAAGTTTCCCGTCATCACAAGTCATCAAAATCCACCCCCGCCGCACTTCCCACATCCGCATCCACGACTTCGCTTCACAATTCCGGACCCAACAATGGTGCTCTGGAATTAGACAGCCCACCGGGACGGCAGTACCGTGAGATGCACTCACCCCCAAATACACCGACCCCACTCCCTGGTTCGCGCAGTTCACAGTTGGCACGTACTGCTTCCAAGTCGGGTGCAAAGAGCTCGTCTTACCTCCCACTTACCAATCAGCATCCACCATCACCAACCCCACGAACCCCTACCCCTACGCGGGCGCGCTCCCCATCAGCAACTCGAGCTGGTACTCGAGTCATAACACCCAACTCACCTCGTTTAACCTCTCCTTCGGCTTCACACCTTCCTACCACACCTCCACAAAAAGCCCGCCGCCCTTCCATGGATTCACCGCACCGTCCGAATATGACCAATAATGATACTCGCGGCACGTCACCCACGCCCCGCAATATTCGTCGTTCATCACATAATGCGTCACCTTCGTTAGATCAGTCACAGTCAACAACATCCACACGTTCCCGTCCGATATCACCTCAGCGTTCCTATGCGCAAAACCGTAACTTTAATTTGAGTACGACGTCCCTTGGCGCGCCACCAGATCCCGAGCATAGTGAGGCCATCCGTACAGCAGCAGGTCTGCTCTGTAGGGAGCTTAATCGCGGTCCTTGGTATTACGGTCGTCAAAATGAGTTTGGTGGTAGAGGGGTGAGTGAGAGTGCAAAGAGGGACTGGGAAGAAGTTGAGGTCCGGACAATGGGCCTTGTCAGGATGGAGAGGGTATGGGGAAGAGGTCCAGTTGGTACAGGTAGCCAAATTAGCTTGAACGGTCAACCTGGCTCTAGCGGACTCAGCGCGAGTGGTGAAGAAAGAATGCGAAGAGTGTTCTGTGAAGCTTTGAGGGATGGATTTGTCCTTTGCCAGTACGTTTTCTTATCCTCGCATTCACATCTTCACAGTCATATTTGGGACCCTGGTACTCATGCGTGTATGATTCTTGTTGCAGGCTTATGAACAAACTCCGATCATCCTCAGTGGTCAAACCTGATGCTCGTGAAGATGGTTTCATGCGCACCGCAAACGTGACAAAGTTTCTTGCATCATGTTCGTCCTATGGCCTACACTCCGATGATCTCTTTCTTCGGGACGATTTAATTGAAGCGTCTGGAGAGTCTTTGGCCCGAGTCGCGAAAACTATTATTGCGTTAATACAGTATGCTGAATCTCCTCAAGATCGATCCAGGATCCTTACTGGTTCTGGCATGATACCTCGCATGGGCAGCACTCCGGCTAACGGGATCGGGAATGGTGGACCCTACGGGAGCGTGTCTCGTGCAGCTGCATCGACCCCCAACTTGGCTTTGGCTCAGCGTTCGACTTCCCCAGTTGGCCATAACCCTCCTTCGTCGCCCGTGACGAGGAAGAGGTATAGTCCTCCAGTTGGTCTACCTCCAGTTCGTTCGGATAGTCCTGAATCAGGCCATTCCAGCAGCGGAAAGACTGAGAAGACGGCGGGCAAGGATGAACGGACGAAGGACAAGGACGTTATTAAAACAGACGTGTCCCGCAGTCGACCGAGTGCTCATGAAGCCCCGCCAACTCCCCCAAAAGATAGCCCGCAGGCCAAATCACCACCGCCGAGATCCCCTTTGAGGCCAATAAGGACCTCAAGGCGCACCACAGACGAGGAGGATCTGGGAATGTTCAAATTGGGGTTGAGCTCCGGAGACAATTTATCGAGTTCGCCCCATACAGGTCGGTTGTCGGTTGCTGACTCCACTCGCGCTGAGGTTGGTGACTACTCTTTTCGTGAGTCTGTCGCAGATTCCATCTTCACGACGGCGTCAACCAATGCGTCGGTCCCCTCGACTCCGGCCTATGCTGCCTACATTCCAAGCACGCGTGCAACGGCTGGGGGAAGTGTTAATGGGGATCGAAATGTGCGACAGTCAGTGGCTTCCAGCGCCATGACGGATACGACGGCGTACTCTAGCTTGCTGGATGTGGGTCTCGGGGGGAGACCGCACAGCAATAGCAGTGGGTATAACAAATTTGGTACCATTCGAACGATGACCACTGAAGCTACCTCGGAAGCTCCCTCATTCGGGCGCGAAGAGGGGAGCGCAATCGCTGCCACTCTCTTCTATGGAGAAGAGCTTTCAAGGAAGCGAACGCCGAGGTCGAGCGATGGGCCAGTGGTGGATTTGTCGAGAGTTGCAGAGGAGCCTGATGATAGTGGTTCAAACATGAGCACGCGAGCGTACGACAGAGGTTGGGACAGGGCGGGGGAACGACCTAATGGCAAGGCGAGGGAAGTGTTCGCAGAAGAGGATCGGTCTGAAAAACCAGCGCTGCATCTTGGCAAAGGGAAGTGGCCGGACGATTTTATGGATGTCCTCCAGAATCATCGCCCTATCTCCGTTAAGTCTTCCTCGCCTGATCTTGACGACCCATCCTACCCCTCTTCTCCTCTATCTACTTCCCCGCCTAGGAAATTAGCTATTGTTGATGCCCCTCGACGAAATGAGAGCCTCGAATCGATCCCACAGTTTCCACGACGGCCGACCCACCGTGCAAGGCATAGTATCGACGCGCCTGCATTACTTCCTAAAGAAAGCATTCTTCGTCGCGACGTCAGCCCAGACGGTATCTCGTCAAATAGAGTTATGCTCAGAAGACATAGTACCAAGCCTGCCCAACGGAATGGTGTCTACTTACCTCGCACGTTCTCCGACGAACATCGCAACTCAGCTGATAGCGATTCTCTGGTCCCCTTCCCTCGTTCGGTATCTGGCGATCATAGCGGAACGCCATCTCCGCGGCCAGCTTCAAATGATGAACTCTCGAATGCGGCTGATAGACCTCGTTTGTTGAGGGGACGTTTCCAGAGCGATATTCAAGGCGATTCATCAAGGAGGCGAGCACGGCCGAATTCCTATGATGAAATTGGTGCAAAGCCGCAGAGATCTCGGTTTGAGAGTATGGTCAATTTGGGAGTCGCGTCGACCAATGCTAGCGCTAGTGACATCATGTCTCGCGACTCGTTAGATGGCAGTGCGGTCCGTAGGCCCCTCATCATTAGAGAGGAAGGCAAGCCTCCTACTCATTTTGTAAGTTTGGTCTCCATTGTACCGCGAAGCTGTCCCTGACCACGCCGTTTTTTTCATTTCTGTAGCAACTTGGCAACTGTATCGGACGTGGGCAGTTTGGATCCGTGTATCGAGCTCTGAACCTGAATACGGGGCAAATGGTCGCTGTGAAGCGTATCCGTCTAGAAGGTCTGAAGGAGAGCGAAGTCACTCAGCTTATGAGGGAGGTCGATTTGGTCAAGAGTCTTTCCCATCCAAGCATTGTCAAATACGAGGGCATGGCACGCGACGAAGACACTTTGAGCATTGTCCTCGAGTCCGTTACTTCATCTTCATCATCATCGATCATGGTACCTAACTCCTATTTAGATACGCTGAAAGTGGTTCTCTGGTCCAGACTCTCAAAGCCTTTGGGAAGCTCAACGAAAACCTCGTTGCTGGTTATGTCGTCAAGATTCTCGAAGGTCTGCACTACCTCCATCAAAGTGGTGTTGTGCACTGCGACCTCAAGGCTGCCAACATCCTTACCACGAAGACTGGCAATGTCAAGCTCGCCGACTTTGGTGTATCGTTGAATATGCGCGCGATGGAACGTGAGATGACCGATGTTGCAGGCACCCCGAATTGGATGGCTCCTGAAGTGATCGAGCTTAAAGGAGCTTCGCCCAAGTCTGACATTTGGTCTTTGGGTTGCACGGTTGTCGAGCTATTAACGGGAAGGCCTCCCTACGCTGAGATTGCCAATAGCATGTCAGGTGCGTAGTTTTGCTTCCTATCTCAAATTCTCTTCTCAAGGAACTCCTTGGTAGTTATGTTCCGCATTGTGGAAGATGCCATGCCTCCGCTTCCTGAAGGGTGCTCTTCGATTTGTGAGGATTTCCTCAAGCTATGCTTCAACAAGGACCCAGAGCAGCGTCCCGGCGCAGAAATGCTTTGCGAGCATCCCTGGCTTTCTCAGAACTACGCAGCGCTCAAGGTTTGCTTCTAGTAATGTTCTGATGGAGTTTGTTTTTATACGTCGACCACAGGACCTTCGGCCCCAAGATAGCATTCCATTCCTTCGCAGAGTTAGCCAGGACCTTCAACAGAAGACGGACGTTTTGCGTTACCTAGCTAACATCGATGGCCCCGATACCCCTGTTTCTGAGAACCTACCTCGATCAGACGATGGCACCAACCCTAGTCCAGTCATTGGAAGACGAACCTCTCATTCTTCTGTGAGACCCTCCCTCCTCGGTGATAACGAGATTTCGCCTCGTGAGCACACATTTGTCAAGACTACATTCAGTAAACGTAAGTTACATCTTTCAACGCTGTTAGTGCTGCTATTCATACCCCATACAGCGATGCTTTGTCGAGTTTGCCATGAGAACGTCAAGAAGAGTGCTGTCTTGTGTGCTCAATGCAGTCTCATTGCTCATTCCAAATGTGCACCCAACGCTCCGCCTACATGCGATCTGCGTGCTCAGTTACTTCTTTATGCCCATTACGCCGAGAAAGGGAACCCCACCAGCATATACTCCAACCCTCTCGATACCTCTAGTGAAGGCTACCAAGCCGGTCCTTCATCCGACGTTCCCTACGTCGCTCACTCTCCACGCACCAGCCTCGACATGGCCACGCCTCCCCAATCTCCACCTTCGTCATCTTCTGGGAACAATTCTGCGCACCCACCAACGGCATTCAAGTTTATGGCAGCCTTCAAGCGTTCTCGTTCTAGCTTGACGCCTGAACCACCTGGTTCGTCTCCCATGTCGTTAGCCGTGCCTCGCGACGACAAACTTGCACGAGGACGTTCCGGTCTCTCTCGCAAAGATCCGAAGGAGCGCCCGTTGTCAATATCCAGCCTGAGTACGAACGCTAATTCCAGTTTGCGGAGTGCCGCTACGGCCGCGGAAAGTTTTAATAGCAGGCATAGTCATCACGGGGCTGGGAGGTCAATGGTCTCTGCCGATGAGATGGATGACGGAAGTCGGTTCTCAGCTGGCCACTCGGATGGTGCCAGGTCATCGAGGTTTACCGCGCTTTCTATGCCCGAAGATGATGTCCCTCCTGGTGCCCTTGCTGACTCGGTCCCTGATCCTCGCAGGACCAAGAAGCATTCCCGAGACTCCAAGTCCTCGGGTAATTGTATTGTTCAATAGTGTAACTTTTCTGTGCTTTCTACCCGTTATCGTTTATTGTTTCTCACTTATTCTTCTTCACTTTCCAAGAGCATTCTTACATAGTATCACCCAGTCATCAGGACGTTTATCCCCCGTGCATCCATATCATTACATGTGTACTTTTACTTCCACCCCATGCACCACTCATCTTGCGGATTTTCATGGTACTTCCCGTCCCTAATTGCACGACTAGCATAGTGTCAACTAACTGTCCATGAATACACGACAGCACCGATGTATATATACGATTTAAATGTTCATACGCACTGATTTCCCTGATGCTGAGCTCGCTCGAAGTGACTTGGATGCGACCTGAGTCACTGCGGCGTTCTACTGTGAAAGGTTTCGCTTTTGCATTAATACTCGTTTACATCTGTCATCATGCCTAGGCACTATTTCGGCACAACTTCCTTACGAGAGAGTAGACTCTTTTTTACTTTAAGCATGTAGTATTCTGCCGATAGTATTAGAGTATGCGATAACTCGGTTGGAGTATGCTGACACGCATTTGCTGCAGGCTACAGCTCACTGGCTGAAGACGGGGATGAGAAAGACATCCGCTTAGCAGGTTTCCCTATCAAATATCAAAGGGGTTTTGGATCAGATACGGACGAATTTGCGCGAATTTTGCTTGCCAACGTTACAGACCACGGAGAGAAGCCCCCAAAATGTCTGATTTTTGGCTGAGACCTCCCACCAAATCCACCAAAAATGTCTGATTATCAATGTTCCTCTACCATTTTATGGGGTCCTACATATCCTCACCGTTGGATATGAATATGGGCACCTTTCCCCCGCATCGAGGTTGTGGGTTTTTTAAGATTTCTGGGTGAGTTGAACGGTGGCAACGTGGATGACATCATTGCGAAGGTACCGATCTGTGTCAGGGCCAGAGGGAATTGCCAGGGCTTGAGTGGAAGCCGTCGCTTGTTTGTTTTTTCGGCAGCAAACAGTGGACTTGGCACTGCTGAATGTCTCTCAAGGTCCATGCCCAACTACTGGCTACGAGAACATGGGACGGCGTCCTCAGCAAGCACACAGGCAGCGACAATGACCCCCTCCTCTTTCCCTCTCTCCACCACCATCAACGACGACGACAAGCATTCAAATAACGCCTTCGCCATGCCATCCCCTCCGCTCGACTCAAAATTGTCCTTGCCGCCCCCAGTCCTCCAAAATTCGGCCACGACCCCAGCCTACCTTGCCCGAAGTTCGAAGAGACTTAGGCTGAGCCGATTATTTCGTCTGAAATCCTGGTGGGATACACCTCAAAGACCGCAGCTGGGTTCGCCATCAAGCTCCATCATCGCATCCGTTCACGACAGTTTCCATGAAAGTAATTTCGAACCATTTCCATTGCGCTACCACTCCGGAAAGCAGGAAGTGGATGAAATTGTTGTTGACCAGCCTTGGTCCGATACATATGAGCCCTCCATTGCGCTCGCGCTCGAGCACAAAGATACGGGACCGGACTCTGTTGACCCCTCAACCTCACGAACAACACATCGGGATGCGGCTCATCCAGGCCTTTGGTTTCGATGCCGGAACTGGCTGCGGGTCCGTTGGGTAGACTTCTTCAGTTCCCGGTTCGAGGACGAGGAACAAGAGGCCCGATACAGGGCGGAAAGCTGGGGAGAACAGAAGGTATATCTTGAGTGCATTATTTCGCATGATGAACGGTGCCAACATTTTTGCAGCGTCTCGCTTTCTGGGCCGCAATGTTCCTCATCGTCAACTGGGTCCTTGGTTGTGCTTTCATCACCCAGCCCATTGTTCTTGCCGACCAAATATTCTACTTTCTGGTATTCCCCTTCTCTCAACATATACCTCTCCCTGCTGACATCAACGACTTAGATTGGACCATTACTTTGCTTCCCCATCCTTGGGATGGCCTTAGCTGACTATCCTTTGAAACATTCCGTCACTTATCAGATCATCTTGTGTACATCAGTCTGGTCGTGGTCAGTAGGAGCTCTACCTCATTGTCTTTTCCCCTACTAACCCACCCCGTTTGACGTACAACAGGAGCTTCTACCAAGTTCTTTTTTCGTATGTCCCTTTCCGCCCAGCTATTTCCCTCGTGTTTTATGGCAAAATGATTCTCACCAAAATGCTGTAGGTTTCTTTGTGGCTATTACAATGTCCCACAAGGCTCGTTCTCGTGTGGCACACGGGACTTCTTATCAATATTCTAGTAGGTTGATCAGATGCCCAAAGACATCATTAACCTGAACTTTGTTACAGCTATACGTCTGCCCTTCAGACAGTTGCTTTGTTTGGCCTCGGCTTGAAACGTTTTCCGGCAACCCTCGGTGCGATTATATGGTTTACCATGTAGGTTCAACCGTTGAGGCCCTTGTTCTTTCCGCCGATTAACCGTCTAATAGATCCAGCGCTCTCATCCTCAACTTCCGGATAAGCTGGATAAGAAGTACGTCAGCCCTTGATGCACAGTACTGGTTGGTTGATTCATCGGTACAGACTCCGTCAACTTCGTGGTTTATGAGGCTGCCCTCATCTACATGCATTACCAACGCGAATTCGTGCGTCATTCCGACGCGATTAATTTCCGTGTACCAGCTGATGGTATCATTGACAGCACGAACGTAGGCTGTTTAGCCTACGTCAACAATTCGGGCTCCAATGCAAGGTTCATAAAAATTCCATCCACTTTTTCGACCGTCTAGACCATTAATCACGAGATTTCCTGGTAGGAAACGAAAAAGGCTCAAGCCAATCAACGTCGCGAAGAAGAATCTAAGCGCAGATTAACGTCGTAAGTCAATTCTATCTTGTTGCTTGGCTGTCATCAACTGAGCCTTCTTCGCGTAGATATGTATTCCATGATAAGTGGATTTTACCAAGCTCCGTGGACCTCGAGTCCTGAATATTCTCATTACAGGTCCGCGTGCCATTGAACACAGCATGTAAGTTGCCCCTGCCATTGTCTTCTTCGGCTCTTCGGATGGCTCAACGAATGATGTCAGTATTGGCGGTCCAGAACATGGAGGCGTCCGGTGCCATTTCCAAGCGTTTCGAGATCGAGTTCAATGCATTGGAAGGGAGCTTGTCCATGATGAGCAAAGGTACGTTTCCTTTGGTACACCAAGCCTATTTTTAGGTTTGGCCTTGTCTGACTTAGGATTTTAACCTTGGTTTTTTTCTCAGTGCTCAATGATGTGCTCGATTTGTAAGTTTTTGATCGGATGTTATACTCGGAAAGTTTCGAGGTCTGATGTCATTTGGTTCACACCCAGCAATCGGATGGATAGCGGGACGTTTGAGTCGACGTTGAGACCGTATGCGTTGCACCAAACTATGCGGTCGTTGTTCATCCCTTTGCAATTGACGGCCGATGCGCGGGGTCTGCAATTTGTTAACGACCTCGACCCGAACATTGACATGGTGGGTCCTTGTGGGTCCTCTTCATATGTACATCAGTAATGACTGAGTGCTTGGACCAGGTTGCCCGACGAGAAACATATCGAGCTATGGGCTACAGTCATGAAGAAATCATGAATCGCCTACACGAAGATCCAGACGCTCCTGGAATCGTCGTTGGAGATGAGGCTAGGCTCAGGCAGATTGTGACGAACCTTGCCAGGTATGCACATACCCTACCGCTTCTTGAGGCTATCCCCTATTCATTCCGCTCGTGATAGCAATGCTTGTAAATTCACACCGTCTGGCGGACGGCTCACGATAACGACCAAATTAATTGTCCCTCCTCCCTTGGTCCATGGTATCGGTTCAGATGACGGCGTCATCGTCACTGAAAAGCGTCGGCACTCCATCGAAAGTGTGCATTCATCCAAGTTGGTCGATCGTATAGTCGTACGTATAGAGGTCTCTGATACAGGTGGGTTCGCTCAGAAGCGAACTTTGCTTTGTGAATTAAATGCGTCTAACAGGCTGGGGCATCCATCCAAAAGATATGGCGGAATCGAAGCTCTTCTGTATGCGCCCATTCTTATCCGACATTTCGCTTTCGTACTCACCATACACTCTTATTTTAGCTGCATTCACTCAGACTGCACAGGGTCGTCAACAAGGTTGGATCTACCGCTCTGTTCATTGAATTGCGTTTTTGAGTTTCCATTCGGTTAGGTGGGAAAGGTACAGGTCTAGGGTTGGCTCTCGTTCGGCAAATCGTCAAACTCAATGGCGGGCGGTTGGGGGTTAAATCCAAAGTGGGCGAGGGGTCGACTTTTTGGGTTGAGCTCCGTAAGTGGACTATAACCAAAGTCTTTCTCAGTCTGATCGGTTTCATCGTAGCCCTCGGTGTTGGTGAGAAGACTTTGGATAATTCTCAACCTACAATACCGCCGTCCATGGGTTTGGGCTCTCCTAGGATAAGCCGGCTCTTGAATTCCGCCGATGACGCTTCACTTCAAGATTCGATGAGCATCCTCACTGGTGTCGACGGGCCTTCTACACATCGGTCTCTGCATAATTTCATGGATCAAGGTATTTCCTAAACCTTTCTCTTCGTCCGATATCTTTCCTGACTGACCTCATTTATAGATGGCCGTGTTAGCATCACGCTTCCGAGGTTGAACTCTAGCCCTTTGGTAAAACGTTTCGTCGATCATCCTCTTCCCCCCGAAGATACTCCCCCTCTCGTCAGTGATCCACCGTCGCAGAATGGTTCAAACGCTCCCGATACTCCCCCTGAACCTATCATGATCACTCACGAAGATATCTCCTGCCATCCTGATTCCCCGTCTATCCGACCTCCGCCCTCTCCTGCGATAGGTGAATCAGATGTATCTTTCAATGGTCTCTCGGTTCTTGTTGTCGACGATGACGCGGTAACACGAACGCTTATGAGACGGTTGCTCGCCCGACTCGGGTGCAAGGTTTCGACTGCTGAGAACGGCGAAATCGCACTGGGGCTGATACTGGAACATACACGAAACGACTCAGCCACGGATCCTACGTCGTCTGATCTGCATCAATATGATGTGGTTTTCATGGATAACCAAATGCCTGTAATGTCTGGACTCAAAGCCGTCGCTAAGATACGCGAACTCAACAAGCATGACTTCATTGTTGGCGTTACTGGTGTGTATACTCCTATGGTTTTTAGTCCCCCCCCTCTGATATTATGTCCTTCTCTACAGGCAACGCATTGATAACTGACCAAAATGTATGTCTATTACTCTCGCAGGGTTCATGCTTATTCATCGTTCTCAACAGGAATTCCTCGAAGCTGGCGTCGATAAGTACGTCTCTTATTCAGTGGTTCACCTTTGCTTTTACTGACTTGGATGACTTCCAGAGTACTGACAAAACCCGTGCTCGAGAAGAGCCTCAAAGAGATGCTTGTCCTCGCCCTAGATAGACGACAATCCACTCCGCATCCGCCTCAACCCCCATAATGCATAATGCTAATTATTCACATCGCTCGCATCCTCTCGTCCACTCATCCTCCCATTTTCTCATCCCCTCATCTTCTCATCCTCACGCTCTCCCGCATCCGCATTTATATCCACATCCACGTCCACGTCCTCACTCGCACTACCCAATTATCGCCATAATCTATCCGCATTATCTATATATAACTTCTTTACCCAAATATCCCACTTGTATCATAGACATACCTGGACTACCGTCGCATAATTCGTTCTAGATCGTATTGCTGTCGTTGACCCAATGTCATGTCGTTCCACGTTCAATCTCGTGTTGACTCCCCCTACCTCTAGGAGCGTCGTCAAACGGACGGTGAAGAGGTCGCAGTTCCAAAGTACCGCAGAGCGCCGTATCGACTTTGATCTGAAGCCAGAAGGACCACACAAACGTGAACATCCCACTCACACGCGCATGCAAAGACCATGGAAGTTGAATGCATAGAGAAGGAAAAGGAGCGAGCAGGTTACTACGATACAGTGTTCAAAATTGCTGGAAAAAAGAGGACAAGGGAATAAACGGATGTGTATGTACGTATGTCGTTGCGAGCCAGGATGATGCAAACCTCCAAAAATAAGCGATAGCAAAGTAAAAAGGCGAGGGAAATTCATAATCTATGGGTGGGTGCGATTGCAATTAATGTGCGAGCTGATAAGCGGCGCTGATATGAATACAGGGCGGGGGCCATGGGGAGAAGAGGGGAGATATGGATGGTGGAGTCGTGGTAAGGTGCCTTTAGAGCCCAGCTTGACGATTAAGGATGTAAAGCTGCAGGTCCTGCCAGCCTTGATCCGAGAAAAAGAATGAGCGAAGACATCGGTAGAAGACGTCGAAGAAACTTACCACCACCAACACGGCACATGACTTTCTTCGAAATAGTATCTCCGGCTCTTCCGGACCTCGTTAACGTAGTTAACTTGCAAGTAATAACTTTCCTCGAAAGCGCGTTTGAGAAAGAGTACTGCGCTCGAACCTCCTCTCCCTCTTTGGGAACATTCTTCAGGGGAGGATCGACACGTTCGACAAGGAGCCCATGTGGAATAGAGTTGACGATGGACGTGAGTTCAACGTCCAGAGGATCTTTGGGATTTCCAAGGATATATTCGTGAATAGGACCTTGGTCAGGATTGGGTGTGTATGAACCCGCTCGCGAACCTGAACGAGAGGGTGCACGGCTCGTTGAACCGGACCCCTCACGGAAACTCGAAGGAGGTGGTCGCGTACCACCACTTCGTGAAGCTGAGAGAGGGTAGATAGGCACCTGCTGTGCCCTTGCACGTACAGCCGCCTCAGGTGTCTGTGCACGCATAGCAGAACCTCGAAAAGTACTCGACGCATTCAGATCATCAGCGTATTTAGACATCGACGAACCCGGTCGAGAAGGTGATGATAGTTGCAGACTCGGAACTGGAATCATCGATCTGCTTGGTGGACGAGGATATGCACGTCCAGGGGATGACGCACTCGTCGCCGAAAACGTCGGTGAGAGAGCACGTTGAGACATCGTCGTTGAGTCTCCTTCGTCCCAACCTCCTTCAGATTGTGCACTAGAGAACGATCTCCATTTCGCTGGCGCGGGTATATGAGAAGGGGTTCGTGGACGGGGTTTGGGCGTTGATGCAGTGATTGCGGAGGCTCCAACGCTTTGAGATGGCGTTTGGGCACGTGAAGGTGGTCTGAATGTCGGCATCGGTGGATGTGAGGAGGTAGAGGTAACTGGGGACCATGGACGCGACGAGGTCATAGAAGTTCTCGACAGGCTTCGTCGATACGACGAGCCCAAAGGTGGCACGGGCGGAACGTCTTCATACGACTCACGATCATAATTCCCGGTCACCGAAGGGGGCCGTTTCTGTGTGAGTGTCTTTGACTTATCCTCTGCCTCGATCTTGGTGGAACTGTTCCACCGCTGCTTAGACGGCGTTGAGGAACGACCCTTGACAGTGCCGTAAGTAGATGAGGCATCGACAATCTTAGCTACTCGTGGGGAAGGATCTGGTGTCAGACTGTGGCTATGCTTGTGCGTTGGCCGATCTGGTGTTGACGGTGCAGTGGAGTCGCCTCGGAGACCAAAGACAGACGTCCTTTGGCGTCGTATGACTTTGACTGGCTCAGAGGCGGGGGTTCGGTGAACAGGCTTCGAGGAGGGCAGGGGAGTGACGGGTGTGTTGGGCGACTGACGCGACGACCCAGTGATCTTCCTGGCAAACTTGCGCAGAGGAGACATCGAGTTGGAAATTGTGCTCGCAGAACTAGCTGCTCGAGAACCTTTCGAGCCGCTGGGTGGTGTTGCCAAGTAGGCACCGCGTGAGTAAGACGTGTGCCCCGATGTACTCGAGCCTCCTTCACTGGGAGCAGGATCGCCATGGAGGATGATCGAGCGCACATTCTCCATTTCTGCGTCTGTTCTGGTTATACGTTCGCGTAGATTCTTCCACCGTTGGGCTGATTCGGCATGTCTTCTTAAAGTTTCACCGTTCTTAGTGACGCGGTCCCGGACACCCTTATCTATGATGGACAGAACCTTGGACGTGGCAGGCATATAGTGTCTGGATATCACATGTATCAGTAAGCTTGTCACAGAGAAAGCAGCAGCGAGGACGTGTACTTTTTCTTTGCCTCATAGGAATCGAGGAGGCTATTGAAAACATCAATATTGACCGCCAATGGGGGTTTGTCGCTCCGTTGTGACGATCCCAAAGTGCGCCCGTCGTCACTGCCGCGTCTATGAACCTGCCAGATGAATTCCTGACATCGCGTAACGGCTTTCTCCAAACTCGACATCATCCCATCCGCCTGATCAGTGACCGTCCGAAACACCGTCAACCATTTATCCTCTTTCAATTCTTCCCTCAGTACCTCACTCTCGTCCTGCACGGCCTCCCACTCCTGTAGCAGCGCCGCATGCTTTCGCAAAAGTACCGCATTGTCGTTCTTCGCATCCCCACTTTGGGCGATAGTCGGAGTGGCGGTGGATTGGAGGAGAGGTTCAAGAGACTCGTTGATAGACTTGATGCCCTTCGACACGGCTTCGAGACGTTCATCCAGAATCATCAAAGACTGGTCGATTATATTGGTGGTGTTGGCATTGTCACCGGGGATTTGAGACTTGTGTCGGAGCTCCTGGATTTCTACGAGCAAAGGTTAACAAAGAGGACGACTTTGGTCAAGTCGTGTAAGATGCACCGAAGATCCGCGTCTGTATATCGGATATGCTGTAGGAAAGCTCTGTCATATGTGTCGAAATCGCCAACAACCGGAGGTCGCTGTGAAGAAAGGCAGAGTGAGCATCCTCGGACGCGCCAACACCAACGGCTTGATAACACAGACACACCTTGATTCACCACTCTTCCGCTTCCCGAATTTCTTGCTGGTACTAGCAGTGATTGTGATGTTCTCTGCATACAACACTCGTAAGCCATGGTTACCAAGCGCGTCAGACAGCCTGAACGCACCTTCGTCAGCCATTTCCAATGAAATCTTCGACGATGACGCAGAGCTTCCCAGGGACGATGTTGGCGGTGATGGCGGTACGTAGTAAGCCGTGTTTGAAGGCGAACTTGAGGATAATGAGCCACGGGAAGAGGAGGCTTTCAGGGAAGCCATGATGTACGCGTGCCGCGGGAGATGTGGTAAAAGTTTAAGGAAAGAGGGGGAGCACTTTAGGCTCAGATTACAGGAAAAGTCGTGAAAAGTAAGGTCGAACTTGGGTGGAAATAAGAAGGAAAGGTCGTGGATTTTTCAGTAGAGCATGATAAAGTAAAAACGGTGATGTGGATGATGATGATGGTGGTTGGGAAGGAAGAAGAGTTTGAGCTGGAGAAGTTCTGCGCTGTCACCGTCAACGTCCAACTCGGGGGGAACCAAACAAAAAGCCAAAGTCCCTCCTCCAATGTGGCAACGCGAATGTGAATGCCCATGCACTAAGACAAAAAATACAATTGCAAAGCTACGAGATACAAGCAAAGCGAACAGCGACACAATTATGAAACCGAATTAAAAGCTCATGTCCATAAGTCCAATTCCCGCAGTCGATGAACTACTACCATTCGCGTGGGGTGCGCTGGGGGACACCGGCATCTGAGTCGACATCCCCTGCACAGAACCAGAATCATCTTCAACCTCCATCGCCATTGCCTGTTCACGGGACCGACTCTCGACCATATCACCCAACTCACGGCGAGCCTCCTTGTCCGCGTCCTTCAACATCCATTCGCGACTCTTCTTCAGGAAGACAGGGTCGACAGAATTATAATACCCAGGGGTGAGTCCTTCAATAGCCCAGAGATACGAGTATTCCGTGAGCGAGCCACCTTCGGGGTGACTCATGGCGGTTTGCAGAGTCTCGTGAAGGAGAGGGTGCTGCAACATCGACGGGTAATACCTCCCACTAATCATCGTCAAGGACATGACGGCCTGGTATCCATCGGGTAGAATCTGACGGAATTTGAAGCCGGTCGGAGGTGCGGGGAGAGGATAATGATTCGAAGTCGACGGATGCGAATATTGATTCGAACTAGATGCACCATTCGTCGAAGGACCTGGCACAGGATCAAACCTAGGCGTCGATGGGCCCGAGGTACCATTTGTCGGCGACTCTTCAAAGTCATGATCAGCCAACTCATACAACATCCCACACGCCCTGCACTCCTTCTTCGGCGTCCCATTCTTCGCAGTCGTATT
Organism: Pleurotus salmoneostramineus; assembly: GCA_002583695.1. Taxonomy (NCBI): domain Eukaryota; kingdom Fungi; phylum Basidiomycota; class Agaricomycetes; order Agaricales; family Pleurotaceae; genus Pleurotus; species Pleurotus salmoneostramineus. The sequence goes on from BEWF01000147.1 coordinate 283,035, forward strand.
CACCAAAATCAACGCGTCGATCCGCATAAAAACGCCCCTCGAAGCAGCGCCGAATTCGGCTGTTTTGCGTGAGCTAGAAGCATCCCAGCTCTCCAAAAGACTCTTACCGGGGCCAGCTGGAGCGTAGATATTTTGAGCACCACCCGGGGCGAGACACCGTCTCGGAACCTTGAGTCTCACGAAATCCTCCACCCAGATACGTTCGGCACCCCACCAGAGCCCTTGGTACTGCATTTGAGTCATGACTTGCCCGTTCGGTGGTGTTCCCATTATCTGAGAACTCGTTGCGTTGAACTCAGCCGTCGACATGTTCGGATCTGGTGATGAAGTGTTAGGGAATGGTTGAGATGAAGGGGTGCCCAGTGTATGGGCTTGCATGATTGCTTCGGCGAGAGATGGGGCCAGTGGCCGAGCAGCTGGAGGTATGGTGAGTTTCTGTTCCCATTCGTCAGTCAAACACCAGTAGTCGGATAGACGAGACGCAATTTGAAGAGCCACAGCATAGGCCGAGACCGATTCGTTGAAATCAGCCACGCCCACTGACGGACATGGGTTCATTCTGAGCATTCGTCCTTCGTCTAGGTCCAACTTCCCATCATTGGCCGTTTGGAGAGCGTCGATCGTAGCAGGAGGAACGACATAAGCTTGATATGGCAAAACCTGCTCGTCGAACGCGTCCATCTCGAAGTCGACAGCAAGAAGTTTGATTTTATATATCGTCGACTGCGAGACTGTCCAAGGGGGTGCGTCGTCACGTCCACTAGGTTGTGTTGGTGGTAGGGGACGGATGTCATTCTTCAGCTTCGTGTCCACCACTAGCCCGGGCCAGAATTTGATACCGTCCAAAGCGCCGTTCGGCCCAGGGATTGATGGGTTTAGAGTGCACCAGAGAAGCTCTCCCGGACGGAACCACCTCTTCAATTGCATACTATTCTGACAGTGTATGGCACGGAGGTCGGCGTTTCGATCCGCGAGGCAAGGAACCCGCGATAGCTTCGCAGGGATGGGTGCTCGTTGGACGGCGGTGTAGGGGACTCGAAGCTGTGATGGTTTCTTCGGTTTACTATCATTCATTGGCCGACGAGACGGGCCTGGTGAGTGGGTAGGCGTCCGCTTCGGCATCACATCGGCCATTTGGTAGGTTATATCCTTCTGAGCGCGTTTAGAGCAGTACTTGCAATTGCAGTTCCGGGGGTCAAGTTGCTTGTCGGTCATTAACCAAATTGCATGGGGGATGAACTCTGGAATTGAACGGAAACGTTTGCCAGGGGGGCCTGTGGAGGATCATGAGCCTCGGGCAAGGATTATTAGATTGTGTAACTCACCAAATAGATAGACATCATGTCGGGGGGCGTCCGCCTTCCCTTTGTGATGGTCGAACATACGATAACCATCAGGGAACTTCTCCAAAACGTACGCCTTTCCTTCTACAATACATGGACGGAAATGATGTGAATGGTGACTCAAACGCGAATGCTGCATCGACGAACTAACCGGGATATTCCAGCTTGAGTGAAATCGCCCGTCCGACTTCCACCCTCCACTTTTTGTTCATCGAGTGGTCAAGATCACAATGAAACATGAAGTTAACATGTCCGTCCGAGTCAACGATTCGAGTTGTATGGCTAGGCCAGGTATTAGAGTCGCCGTCAGACACTGGGATTTGGAAGAACTCTGCATTTTCGGGGATGGTATGCTTAGTCGAAGGCTGCCTCTGGCGAGCAGACATCGATGGATGTAGTTGTCGTCAATGGAGAAGGAGTTAATAAAGCAAGCTTGAGAAAGACCGTCCCCGAGCGTGGGAACTGATTCAGCCCGTATTTGACTGCGAAATTTTTGTCGCTCTTTCTCTCTTTCTCTTTCCTTTCAACGACGACAAGAAGTTCAACGAAAATATCGACAATTCTAGAGTGAATAAACCGCCGAGCTTCATCTACGCATTGCAATCTTTGCATCCCACAGACAATGACGTTAAACGTCTCGGCCAGACTTGACGCGTTTCTTGCAGATCGTCAACCTTCATGTGCATCCATAGGGCGACGTTTTGATAGAACGCTACATCTGTATCTGTATATCTATTCCCTTATGATGTCGTATGTCGAGCAATACAAGTTGTACGAGAAGAATTCTGGTTGGCTTTATGCGGGTTCAATTTGTGATGTAAAGATTGGGTCTGGGCCAACTCTAGAATACGGAGGCTGCAACAATCCGAGTACGACCGTGCCCCATCCATGCCTTGCCCTCATTTATGCTCTGGCTGCGGCGCGTTCCCGCTCAAGCTTGACGTAGAATTGCTCTTGGTGTTCCACTGTAATCGCCGAAGACCATTGAGGATTGGGACAAAATGACCACATAGTACGCTGACATCGGTTACTCACAGGCTTTCAAGTGGTATCCATACCTGCACAAAAAGAATGAGACAATGTGCGGTGATACATCGAAGAAAAAGAGAACGCACCAGTAAGCATATGCGGCGGACATGCCCAAGCCCAGGGCGCTGCCAACATCGAGCCACAAACGCTTTCTGAGTTTTCCGGTGATGGGAGCAATGGCCATTTCGTTTGCGGTGGTGGTGGTGTCGGTGTTGGTGGTTGTTATTGAAGCTTGAAGGGAGGAGTCGGGGACTTGCCAAGGGGGAGTGTCTCTTGTTTGGTTGTGCGTGTCTGGGCAAACAAAGAATTAGGCGAGCAGGGGGCATTGCATGTCGCAAAGCTGAGGCCTCTCTTGTTATCCCATTTACTAACGCCATCCATCCATCCGCTCTCTTGCATAGACCTGCATCAAAGACCCCTCGCATCGGCCCCAGCACACAGCTCTCTCATCGACCACCACCACTCCCATATCAGCTCATCTCACCAAAATTACGAGACCCACCATGGATGACCCATTATCTGCAGGCGGCTGGCGTTTTGCGCAGTGCTTTGGCGATAAGGGAGAGGTAGAGGATATCACAGAAGGTGCGCAGCTGCAGTGGCTCCGTTTCTGGGGTCATAACGGGCTTCTGCACAATCTCATCAGCGATATGTTGCTCAACATATCCTTTATTGTGCAGCGGATATCATATCGACTGTGGAATTCGACTCTACAGGAAACTATCTTGCCACGGGAGACAAGGGCGGCAGAGTCGTTCTTTTTGAACGCAATGAAATGGTGCGTCGGGTCTCTCAGCGCATGTATGACACACGACATACACGCGCCTGTAACACTTGCTTGATGCGCTGCACTGCCGCATCGACATCGTTTTGGCGACCATGGCTGCGTCCAATCGACTCATTTGTGGGCGTGATTCACCCTTATCACCACCTTTTCGTTTGTTCTACGATGGATCTCTTAATGGTCAACTAATTCGCATGCATGATCGAATAGAAAAAGGGCTGCGAGTATAAATTCTACACCGAGTTCCAGTCACACGAACCAGAGTTCGACTACCTGAAATCGCTAGAAATTGAGGAGAAGATCAATAAGATCAAGTGGTGCAAACGTCAGAATTCGGCTCATTTCCTTCTTTCCACAAACGGTTCGATCATATCTACTCCATACATCCTATTGGAAATGCTGACCGTTGCTGGGTTGTAGACAAGACGATCAAACTATGGAAAGTCTTCGAGAAACAGCTGAGGGTGGTTTCTGAGTCCAATCACCACGATGGCCAACGCGCTCTCCCCCCACCTGCGTCGCGCAATCATCTCCGCCTCCCGCGAATGACACTCCAAGATAACATCATCGCCGCAGTGCCACGCAAGGTCTACTCAAACGCTCACGCATACCACATACATTCCATTTCCGTAAACTCCGACCAAGAGACGTACATCTCAGCTGATGACCTGCGCATCAACCTGTGGAATTTAAATATTAGTGATCAAAGCTTCAGTACGTCACTACCTTTAAGGATGAGAAGTGCCATTGATCACTCGGTATAGATATTGTGGACATCAAGCCAGTAAATATGGAAGAACTGACCGAAGTCATTACCGCCACCGAATTCCACCCAATGCATTGCAACCTCTTCATGTACTCGAGTTCGAAATCGAACATCAAGCTTGCAGATATGCGGGACTCTGCATTATGCGATCGCCATGCTAAATGTGCGTAGTTAATGCTTTCTTATCTCCCTCCGGTCTCACTGTCGCCCCCAAATCAGGTTTCGAAGAGGAAGAGGATCCAACAACGCGGTCGTTCTTCTCCGAGATCATATCTTCCATCTCCGATGTCAAGTTCAGCCATGATGGACGGTACATCCTCTCGAGAGACTACCTTTCCTTGAAGATCTGGGACATCAACATGGAAAGCCGGCCCGTACGAACCATACAAATCCACGATCACCTGCGTGGTAAGCTGTGCGATTTGTACGAGAACGATTGTATATTCGATAAGTTCGAGTGTATATGGGGTGGTGATGACAAGTACGTTACCTTGTTTGCCCATTTGCCCTTTTCGATACTGATCCGATCGCCACAGGCACGTCTTGACTGGATCGTACCATAATTACTTCCGGATATACGATACGGAGGGTACGGGTGATGTTGTTCTACAGGCGGACAAGTCGGCCTTCAAAGCGAAGAAGATTGGTGGACCATTACCTGGTAACAAGGGCGGGAAGAATGGGATGGGACGGGGCGCCTCTTCGTTGAGGGATGCCATGCAGCTCGATGCCCTCGACTTCAACAAGAAGATACTGCATGCTAGCTGGCATCCGAGGGAGAACACCATTGCTGTGAGTTTCCTCTACGTTCAATATGCTATTGGAGTAAGCTCACGACTCTTGGCCACAGATCGCTGCAACGAACAACCTATTCTTGTACAGTGCAGCGTGATCATCAAGCCGATCTTCCCCTCGCCCTCATCCTCACCCCTACGCCTCCGCCTCCCGATTCATGACTCACGCATCATATACGACCCTACACCCTCTGGAGGGATAGAGCTGTAAATGGCACCCCAGCACGACGATTTGATTTTCACCGTTGCCCTACATCATGATTAATCAAGGACATTCAACCTTACGTACACACTTCTCTTTGGAACCTAACTTTGCGTGCGCGAACCCTCCCCATCCTCCTTCCCTCCTTCCCTCCTTCCCTCCTTCCCTCCCTCCCTCTTTCTTTCTCCGCTTGGTACCGAACTCTCTTCCTTTCCTCGTATTCCGGTCATATACTTACTACCCCTCCTTTCTCTCCCTTCCCTTTGCCCTTGCACAACGACAATGCTATCTGTACAAGTTGAAATCGAATTCAAAGCTTAATTACGATTAGTCTTTTTGACCTACGCATTCCCCTATCGGTTCAAGCTACACCGCAACTTCCTCCCCCTCGCCTCCCTCCCCATCTCTCCCTGTTTCACCTTTGTCTGGTTCCAAACCGCCCCGTTGATTGTTCTGTGGCCGTGTTTTCGTGTGCCGTTTACCTTTCTGTCTTCTGTCCTTGATGATAGGGATTCACCCGCCTACCACCCTTCCCTTCCCTTGCACATTTCTTTTAACCGTCGGAAAGTTTTTAGTAGAAGAAGAAGAATCAAAGAAATACTCAATGTTTCCCAAACTTCGTCAGTTGAACGGTGTATCTGCCCTTGGACCCCTTAGCTGCCTAGTACTCCTGTTAAAAAAGGAGTCTACCTGTCTACCTCAGCACGGGACGAAAGTCTAAAACTTTGGTCTAACTCTGACTGCGACTGTGATCGTCAAAGCATGAGCTCACCAGTGACCAGTACACACTTTCTATCTCCCCAGTCCCAGCAAAGAAGTGAGCACTTCAAATCCTCAGAGTATCATATTAGGCTGACCTCTATTCCTTGTCCTCCCCGCCATGATGCACAGTGTCTCAACTGAGTCAAATCCCAGCCGAAATCATTGAGATGATAATTGAGCCGCTAGGTAACCCAGGCCGCAACTTTCTCTTGCCCCTCCTGTTCGTTTGCAAGAAATTCTCTGCGATCACATACCCTCTTCTCTACGCATCGATATCTGCCGTCTTTTCAACGAGCTCGCCCCGAAACAACCCATATACTCCTTCAACCATCGTAGCTCCAGGACACTCTACCCATCTTCATCGAACTCTTTTGCGCAATCCCTCCCTCGCCGCGTATATTACAACATTTACTTGCGTTGGACGAAATGGCGCTAATCCGTTGGATTGGGAGTCGATTCAGTCTGTTCTACCTCTCTTGACCCGTCTCCGACGCTTCGAAAATCTCGCCCTACTCAGACCATCCGCCAGTAGTCAGCTCCTTCCTCCTTCGACTGCACGTCTGACTCATCTCTCTCTCCCAATCGCATGGGATGAGATCATATTTCAATTCGTGAGGACTCAACCTTGCCTCTAAACCCTTAGGCTGGGACACATGTTCTACGGCGACACACAGCTATTGGCCACGTTCCCTACTCTGACCTTTCCCAACTTGAAGGTCCTCAGCTGCGACATTAGTTTCTTCAATAAAATTCACGGCCCTTGCTTGCTCGAACATCTTTGCTTGTTGAATAACGACGGCCCCAAGCCGCAGTCCTCAGACCCTACACTACTTCGTCGCATTCGGTCTTTTAAGGGGCATCGTAGTTTGTGGCGTCAGCTCAGTCACTTTTGCGACGTCGTCGAGTACGTCTGGCTTTCAGACGATGTGCGTACATTTCCTTTGCATCGAGCTTCTCTCTGAACTGACACACATTATTGCCCAGTGCGACACGGAGGACACATTCTCAGCTAGTTCTCATAAAATCAAATATCTACGCTACTTCACGATGGACCTTGATCCAACCGAACGTGCTCTACTCTTTGAAAATTTCCCTAACCTCGTTCTTATCGAAGTCGACTGCCCCGAGTTTCAAGGGACTCTCCGGTATACGCGCGATGCGTCCGAGGCAGGGGCGATCCATTTACGCAACTTCGATAGGGAGCTCAGAGATTGGCATGGACTAGTCGCGGATGTAGTGGAAGAAGTGTGTCGGAAGAACGAAGTTAATGGCTTGTTCTAGACGATAAATTCTGAGAATGAAGATGCAATATAAGCTCAGGAGTTTGGTCTTGGAGCCATTCACACCATGGAGAGTTACAGTTACAGTAGAAGGCTGAGTGTGATGGATGGGATTACAACGGCTTAACACAACTATATACCCTCCACCGAACACAAGGCTTGTTAAATGAAACTGAAAACTATGGACTACTTATGCCAAGGAGGAAGTTCTGACTGAGCGAATACTTCGAGGAACCTTTCGAGTATCAGGTCTAGCGATCAGAGTGTCCTGAATCCAAAGGTTCTTGCTGTATGCTCTATATGGCCTCATAAGACTCGCGTGCTGGCCTGTAGGTACTATCAATGTGCGCCAGCAGTTTCTTTAATACGAGAGGCATCTACTTAGGAAAGCATTTTTCTCCCGACACTTCGGGGTAGCGAACTCACAGGCGGTGAGTCGGTCTGGCATCGTTGTCGAGACCTTTTCAAGTCAATCCTATAGGAGACTCCCCTGATACTCAGGAAGCGCCCCTGTTGAAGTTGGTGTTCGATCAATCCATAACGAAGGGGGGGCCGTATGAATACGGCATTACCTGAGACTGTAGATCGAGTAATAAGTACTAGGAAGTGTTTATTTACAGGAAAATACATTTTGCAACGGTGTAACTACAAGAATCATTCGCAAATGAAATCCATCCAGCCCTGCGTTACTTGTCGTGAGACGTGGCTCTGCTCCCTTCCCTCCTCCAGATTGAAATAAACCCATTGACAGCCAGCATCGACCTTTGTTATCAATCCTCGCTCGAATTGACCATCATTAGTAGCCCGTTGAAACTCATACACCATGATTTCCTTCATCCCTAAAAAGACGTTTTCTCGGGGTACCCATAGGAGGACCCATCTGTGAACATTCGTATCATGCATGGCTCTTCGGAACCCAACCAGAAGAGCGATATTATTCGCATAACACCCCCACATGCCTTGAATGATACCAAAACCGAGATGATGGTGGACGAGAATGGATTCGTGATGCAGTGGATTGCCGAAACCATTGGTTGAATCGAGTACGATCTGATTTCTACGACCGTTTGTGGAGTCAACGGTGGCGAAGCGCAGCGGCACGACATGATGATCGGCACCAATAATGACGAATTTGGTGTCAGCAGGTGTCATGTCGGGTGTTACGGCGCTTGAAAGTTTGGATATGGATATTTCTTTCTGATTTTTATTCGCATGGTGCAATGGTATGTCGTATTCGAGGAAGGTGTTAGTGACCACCGTATCGTGGTGAGAGTCTTCACTCGACAGGTCCAAAGCCGAGTCGTAGATTAAATTTCTTCGCCCGTTCCCCATGAAGGGTAGTATGAGGCTGTTTACGTTCTTAGGAATGAGACGGATAGGATGCATTGAGCGGTTGGGTGGTTGGATGTAGGGGAAATAAAGTGTATGAGGAAGAATGAGAGTTACAGTCTGCAAGCGTTTCGTAGGCGAGGGAGTGGGGCTTTAGAATAGAAAGAAGTGGTGCACATCTGGACGCTTATATGGATGGATGAAGCTCAAGCGTGGCAATGACTGAGAAATTGAGGGAAGCATCGTGTCAACGGCCACTTCAAAAACGATCAGCTTCATTAGAAGAATTAAAGAACCTTGCTCAAATAGACTTAACACGGCGAGGATGCGGCGATCGTAGATAAGTACACTTCAATCTCGCGTATGTCACGAGATATGGTTGGATGGGCGAAGAAATTTTACGTGACACAAGAGGAGGCTGGAGCGACTATTGTCAACAAGGTTCTGTCTAACACGCAAATCATGATACTGAGTACCGATCTCTAAGTATCAAAGGTAGCATCGCGAAAAGGTACTGGGTGGTAAAACACACGGCCATTTCCCTTTTTCAACCGAGGCTTCCCAGTCGAGACGAGAAGAACGGTAAAGATCGAGTGCAACCCTAGCGTTCTCAGTCTAAAACGAAACCCAAAAAGTCCAGTAAGTAAATCTTATTGATAAGCGGAGAGAAAACGGCGAACACACTGGATGGATGTGGCCTTCTTGACATTTCCTGCACATAAGGTGCCAACACAAAGATTTTAAACCAGGAAGTTGACCGGGAGGACCGAGTGCGTTACGAAATGGATAATAAAGCGCAACGTCTCGAGTGTTCACTGCTTCATGAGGAATCCCCAAAACTGACATGGCATTGTTAGTGTGCACTGAGGAGATTGATGAGGCTACGGTACCCGACAAATCGTTCCAAAGGCTGTAACCAACGATAATTTTGCTAGAGGGTAGAAGGTATGTAACTGAGATGATCAAAGACAAGGGAATCATTGAAGCTCACTCTTTGATAAGGTTAGCTACGATTAACTGTACGGCTTTGAAGGAACGGGCTAGCGGTTCAAGAGTGTAAGTGTAAGCTGGCAAGTTGATAGGATGACAAGAAGAATTGGCGTTACCGTGTTGCAAGTGGTGAGCCTCAATCCCGGTCGTGTTGGTCCTATAATCGCTGACCTTAACACATATTGCAAGATACGGTTAGGGTACCATATGACGGGTGGATGAAATATTGCTCACCAGCATATTAGGTTGAACATAAGTCTCAAGTAAGACGCTGCCTTTATAATCAACAATAGAGCAACGACTGATGGGCAATGTGAGGTTCAGGTGAGGAGGAGATATGTTTGGATATACGGACGCGAGTGTAGGTGTCGTTCCGCCAGGTCCTACGCCTACACATACACACGACAGGGCGACAACATTGTTGAGATCGACTTTGGGGAAGCTCATTGCGACGGTGAGACATCAGGAAGGGGACGGGACTCTGCATGTTAAATACATCCCATAGCAAGGCTAGTCAAGCGAGTCAATTCACAGACTTGTCATGACACAGATGATAGATCGTACAAGTTCACGACGCCGAATAACGGTCGATCGAATAAAGGTGTCTGTTTTAGGGTACTTGGCGCATGTGTTGATAATGATTCATGAGGGGGATTGGGGTAGTTGAGCCGTAATCCGCGGTGTCCGTTGGAACATTTACCATAATGATTGGATTCGCGTCCAGTGTATATCATGGACATTACCATATGAGACCGTTAGTCAGAAGGCTTGTTGTCCTAGGAACAAGTCATCAATGGTGAGATACGGACTGAATCCAGGGACTAGAGAGGGGAGCGAAGATACTTGGCAAGCACTAACAAATATAAATAATGATGGAAAGGTACGGCTCCCTCTGCTCTCCGTGTTCTTCCCGATCTTTTGTAGGCGCGTCCGGTGGACGTGGGGTACAACACATACAAGGGATGATCAAAAACCTAGCTCAAGTGAGAATGTCAGTCTCATTTCAAGCATATCACTAATCTGCATATTTCGTAGCGTGCGATAGACACAAGGGATACATGTAAAATCTCGATTCGATATACTTCACAAAGGAATCTTCCCTTCCCATGGACGATGATGGTGGCGTATACTTTAATTCTGATTTATCAGGTGAAGACATGACTCAGACGATGTTCTTAAGATTCATTGCTGCAAAACGCAACAAATTTTACAAACATCCGTGGAGCATTATGCTTCGGATAAGAAAACGTGTTCGATCTGATGCGTAGGAGATTGTATTGAAAGACTATATACACTTATGGGGTGGCGATAATGGCGATAATGGTGATTAGGATGTTTGGCTGTTCCGTCGGAGTCGGGTATCCGCGGTGAACGTGTTTTTGCTAGTATGACTCATGTAGAAAGCAGTGCCATGAGGCAGTGGTATGCGTAAAGAATGTACAGATAGAACATTAAAGACGGTAATGAAAGCCTGAGTTTACACGGTGGTGTAGTTCGGTTCGGTTAAGCTGGTTGCTATTTCCGAAAATTAACCGTAGGCCAGATGAGTATATTCAATTGCTGTCCATGTATGTAGGGAGGCAGCCGGCCATGTAGGGTTAACCGAAGATAATTAGTTTCAAAATCGGTGACAGGGCGAAAGATTGGGTTACGCAGACAATTTTAAGGAACAACCCAGCGGAAAAGGGTCTATTGCACATTGCCATTACTTGCATATATGCAAGGACAGTAGATTAAGATGTAGGTCATCCGTATAGATTAATTTACGTTCAGAGTTTAAATCGTCATGAAGGTATTCATGCTATGGTCATGTGTGCGTGTTGAGTGATTAGATATGGGGATGAAATCAGCAATCTTATCTTATCTGATAAGATCAACAAAGATCAATAAAAAAAAGTTGATTGACAAGCCCGAGATAAGAATTTCACGGTTTTCTTCGGACCAAATACATATACTCAATACATTCCACCTTCCCATTGTGCTATAGGTCCTGAGAAGCATAGAGAAGACAACCGAAAGTACCCCCAATTTCCAGACGCCGTCAGAACAAGTCTCTGGTCATCCGGAAGCGGATATGCACATGCATACACACTTGCGTACTCTCCACGATGTGATTCGTTGCCTGTAATGTCGGGTCCAATGATGACGTTCCTCGTTCCAACAACGATAACCTCTGGATCGGAGACGGGATGGAGATGGCGAAGCCGAAAAGGTAAGATGCTCCAGGGACCCACAGCGACTTTGATAACGGAATCATCCGTGAAAGGTCCTAGTTCCGTGATTACCATGTATCCCCTATGCCCCTCGTACCGTCCACCATGATAGGGAACTATATGAGTGGTACCACTCAAGTCTACAGTACCTTTTATCACGACCTCACACTTTCGACTACGCATCTCCGGACGTGTCAACCATAACATTGCTGATGGTAGATTCATGAAAAAATCTCAATGTTGGTCTAGTTATCGACTTACGTCGGGTCTCCCTTACAAGAGGATCCAGTATTTCCTCCCAGACGTCTGACGATGTAACCGTCTAGTCCTTTGAGAGTCGGGTGATTCTTTACGGAGACTTCCATGCCGGAGTAATTCTCTTTCCTTCCCATGTGGTCCAAGACGACCCCTGTGTCCCGTGAAGCATACTTGGATGGATTTGTACAATGCTTCACTTGTAGGGCTAAGACAAGCACCTGTGATGAACACGTGAAGTCAATCAGTAACATGTAAGCTTTAGGGAAGGACCCAACGTACTACGTGCGGTTCTTGACTGTGATCTGTTGATTCGCATAGATAGACCTCAACCGTGGGTGTATCAATGGCGACTACAAAGCCGTTGGAACCATAATAATCGCCTTGGATAATTGTGACGTATTCCCCGACTCGAACGTCTCGACACAGATTCCATAATTGTACATCTACTTCGAGGTTAATGTTGGTCGTAGATTCTATGGTCGCATAATCCGCCGTTATTGTGCGTACATAGCCTGAGAAACCAGCGTAGGGGCCTTTTGAAATAGTCACCAGTGAGTTGATGTCAAGTGCACATGGTGCGGTTGGTAAATCTTTCATTGGGACCTCGAAGGAACCAAAATCGGGTGTCTGAGAGACAGTCAACATAACGTAGCAGTCATGGACTTCATTGACAACACCCGAAAGTCCTTTGTAAGGACCTGCTACAACGACCAAACGTTCGTTCATGTGAAAAACGGTAGGTCGAAGCCGGTCTAGTGCGTGAGCAAATGCCGCGTCGACTGTCGCAAGTGGTGAAGATTCAAATAGAGTGATTTCGGATTCAGTAGGATGAATTGAATGAAGTTGCAAGGAATGGAAAGGTATCCGTCTAATTTCGAGTCCATGGATGTGTATATCATCTGTGAGAGGTTCGCACACATGACTGTCTCCATCAGCCATAGCAAGTGCACATCTGGACGATACTGAATGTTTGGACGGACTCGATGAGTCGTTGCCTTTGCGCTTAGTTATGTGTCGGGGGACAAAGTAGACAACTGCTTCTTTGGTATTGAGGGAAACTTCGTGAACGTAAGCAAGACTGTTTCGAATCGCGTTTCGAGTGTGAAGGCGAACGAAAGTTGAAGCATTTGGGAGGGAAGGGCCAAAGGGTTTGTTCAAGAGTATGATTCTGTCGCCGTATGTGACCAACTCAATCAGGGCGTGCCCTTGTCGACGGCGCAGACGCACACCATGGATGCCTTGAACAACCGTCAAGACATCAGGGTATTCACCCTGAACATATATACAGCCGGGTATCCCATCCCGGGAGAAAGCGTTTGATATGGGTACACCCAGGTTGAACGCTTTCCGTCGAGTTGTTTCGGCTGCATTGTTCTCATAACCCCTCTTAGTCAATAACAGAGTCAGACTCGTAATTAGATTGAGACTTTGGGACCCACCTTTACCAAGACGCGCCACATATCAACATCCTCGGTGACACTTATGATAGATTGTGAGTAAGACTGTATGTCGCCCGGATGAACAGACTGAGCATGATCCTCTGGAATTGGCGCATGATCCACTCTTCGAAAATGACGATACCGAGATACTATGCCTTCAGCGTGGGCAATAGCGTCGTCCCTGTCATGATCAAAGTTGTTTCGCGGGGAGAAGGAAGTTGGAACTGGTCGACTTTGCTCCTCGGTGTTGTCAACGGAATCTTCAATGAAGCCTATACGAGTTAAGTGCAGATCTAACTCAAGAATATTGGTGATTAACCTCTATCAACGCTTTCCGTATCTGTGTCTTCTTCATCATCCTCGTTATCAACATCGGCTTCCACATCAAGAAATTGTTGGATCTAGATGCCTACTCGTAATGTATTCGATACCTGTGACTGTTACGAAGAGTTACCTGGGAGTAATTTCTGACTTTACGACTCATGTCAAATTCAGGGACTGGCGTACGATGGTATGGAAATTCAAAAGGGAAAACGGTGCCAAGAGGAGGCGCGCTGCACGATGGGCCCCGAGGTACGGAAGTTACCGAAATCGGCACATCGGCATGCGTTTCGGTAAATGCCGTATGTCGGGATATCGGCACGCTTCTCGGTAACTGCCGTAGGTCCGTGCTGATAGGTCAGCAATAATCAAAATTGTCTCCTTTCTTCCGTCTTTCATGGTCAGTGTAAAGAACAGTGAGGAGAGACTCAAGTGTAACTTTGCGGGCATCACACGAATCGTACAAGTACCAAGCGACTTTGATAAGAAGACATCAGGTAAGTCACGGCTAGGAAGGGGTCGTAATATAGAATGATTTTGGGCAGTATCTTCGCCACGCAAGGGAGTTTCATACCGTTACATCTTACGAATGAAAGAGTAAAATTTGCATAGGCTACGCACATCATGGACGTTCAAAGTAAGACTGAGGTTTCGTTCAGGCTTTACGAAGACAGTATCTAACTTGACCTCGCAGACCTTTTCTACCGTAGATCTGAGTGCATCTGTTACTCATCCGTATACCTCGACACAGTCTGATAATACACTTCATTGCGTCCACGTTTCTGAAACTTGTAGAACCTTACCAAACCGTAAGCGTAAACAAAGACAAGAAAGGTTAAGGACTTACGCGTCGTAGGAGATGTAACATGGATCCGTCTCCCATCCGACATAATCCAGATGAAACCCACTCTCTAGCAGCACCTCGTCCGTGTACATTGATAAACCAACGTCCTTTATGGGGACACGTAGACAGGTATTCGTCTTTAATCCACGAAAACCAGGCTCGAATGCTTCATGACATTTCCTATCATCTTCCGTGTAAATTATAGTCCAATAACCGGATTTCCGAAGACTTGGGAGGATATTGAAGACACGACATTGCGTGAGCAAGGACATGACCAAACGCTTCTTGATCGTTTCTCGCGGAAAGAGACTATAAGCGTTGTGCGCGGATATGAAGCTCATTCCACCCGCTGTTGTATGATATCAACCGGAAATACCAAAGGACATAAACACTTGAAGACACTCACTGGATGTTGAAGCCAACACACCTGCGAGAGCACTGACTGTGCACACATGGACGCGAATGCATTTTTTAATGGAGTAAGATACCTGAGCACGACGATGACAGCAGCGATGCCTGAACCACCATTAGTGTAAGGGGACACTCAATTCCAACCCCTGACCCCTCTGTTTCCACCTCCCTACAGGTTTCTCCGCCCACCATTGCTGTCACGAATCCCGGTCGAATCCCGAATCCCGGTGCGAATGCCAATCGCACCCCGCGCGCTCCCATCACCATCCATCGTCGCCCAACCCCA
>BEWF01000148.1:0-20668 GCA_002583695.1 Pleurotus salmoneostramineus
TGCAGGTGGTTGTGGAACAACCCATTTACCATAGGCTAACAGCTGCGCTGCAGACGGGAGAGCAGGGCTGATGAGCAGCAAGGGGTTAGCTCTGAAGATAGCAATCGCATTCTCACCGAACAGTGCTAGATTCTGTTCGAAGATGACGGGGTTGAACCCAGGGAGACGTTCAGCGAGTCCTTGATAGAGCAAGGGACGATCTGACGGTAGCCCGGTTAAAGGTAGTGGGGGTGGCGTGGCGTGTAACATCCCAGTCCCATTCACAGGGTGGGAGATATCCTCGTTCATTGCCATGGGGCGCGTAATTGCAGGAACCCCAGTCCCAGCCAAAGGAGGTTGGGATGAAGAAGCGGACGTAGTAGGGTGGGCATTATGCTGTGGTGGGCGTGCGCTGGAAGTTGGTTTCTCAGTAGATGGAAAGAGGTCGCCACCTGACGGGCCAGGAGTCGCCCGATTTACGGACGCGTTTGCCATCGAAGAGCTTGGGGTAGCCACAGTTGCGGTGGTGCTGCTTTGCGGATCGGTATCTTGGTTCTTGCGTGGGCGACCTCTGCGTCGGACCACCTTCTTGGCGGGTTGAGCCACAGAAGTACTTGCTTGGTCAGTGGACGCGTCCTCGATTTCGTCATCCCGTCGACGTTTGTTCTTACGTTTACCGGCGGGCGCAGAGGCTTTGGATGTGTTGGTAGTACTCGCACCCTCAGTGGTAGCAGCCTGTCGACTGATGTCCGCCTGAGCATTGGTGACTCCAACATCCCGTCGATGCTTGTTCTTCTGCTTACCAGCGGCGGCAGAGGCTTTGGATGTGTCGGTAGTACTCACGCACTCGGTGGTGGCAGTCTCTTGACTAATGCCCGCCTGAGCATCATCCGGGGGACCAGGAGGATCATTGGGAACAGCCGCGTGTCTGAAGGAGAACGTGTCGGGCCAACCAGAGGTGGGTAGAGAGAGGGTTTGATCGATTCCGTTCTCTCGAGGTGTGGCAACTGAAAAAAGCCAGTCCTGTGGAGGAACGTGCGGCACGGTAAATTCATTGGTTAGAGTCGAGAGGTGATCGTCTTGTTCGGCACCTATCTCAGCAGAGAGACGTGAGCAAAGACTAGTAGAAAGCAAGTGGATGAAGGGATCTACAGACCATCCGTGGTATCATCCAATTTCTCGTTAGCGTTCGCGACCACAGGATTGTGGTTTTCGGTATCATCCAATGTGTCGCCGAAGAGTTCACCAAAGAGGGTGTCGAATTCTTCACCAGACATGTCGGCTGGGGAGCTAGAGAAAATTTCTGGGGGAAATGAGGAAGGTGAGGTTTGAAGATAAAGAGAGACGCGAACCACAAGCGCGAACTCACAAATTGAAATGAGAGGTCACAGAAAGCTGTGACATGGCCACGTGACTGAGCCGTCACAGCGTAGTTATAGTCACGTGACCAAGCATGTCAGAATGTGCGCATTGTTGGCGCATTGGTAGAGGCTGAGTCAAGGCAAAGCGCTGCCTCTGCCATCTCGTTTCATACACTCTCGCACAACGAGGACGCTGTAGAGGCGAAAAGGTGGCGACATAGTTTGACCTAGAGTTGGTCACGATTTTCAAGGTCAATACGATGTTGCAGACATGAAAATGAAGCACTCGCCCACTCGATAAATACCGCGATTCCTGTTTCTAATGGATGCTCCCAACTGGTCCAATCTTTTCCAGTGAGAAAGTCCTCCGTGCCTAATATGACGGCTTGAGCGTCATGGTCATGTCGTATTGTTCGAAGAGTCGACCAAGGGCATAGCGGACCATGATGCAGGCACGTTTTCTCGATAGAATCTCGTTTTCCGGGCGGCAAGCCCATCAAGTAAAGGCAGCCAAAGGTAGAATCCTGAAAATTGGGCGACAGGAACTGACACAGAGATTCTAGAAACCAGAAACAAGGGGACTTAGGCAATGCCTATGCGAATGGTCCTAGCCTCTAGCAAACGACTTCGCGTTGAGCCGCCTTTCACGAATACTGGTGACGTAGGGCTTTCCATGTCGATAGTGAGCGTGGTCGTCGTACTCAGTGATGTCCAGCACTTTTACGAAGATTTCCTCGTTTACGTGAGAAAACGTTGCCCAATTCGAGCCTCCCTATCATAGGAGTACCCAGGAGAGTCGAGGACTGGAGGAACCTATGAAACGGGTCATCCCATACTATTCGGTGCTGCTCATCATATCATTCATTTGGTATGCGAGCAAGAGATATGGCCCCACGAACTACGAAGGTGGGCGTGGCGGCCGCGAAGGCGGAGAAGCTGCAGAAGACGGCTGCGAAGACGATACCCCAGCGAAACACCCATCACGGATTTTTTCTCCTGCCCCCTCACTCATATTTTCAAAACACCTCGGACGTCGTCCTCTCCATGTTCGCTCCACAATGTTCCCCGAGGACTGTTTTCCTACGCTGCCGGAGCTTGCAGAAGTCGTCTTCAAAGTAGACTAGCGGTTGCTCAAGCCTGTGCGTACACATCAGTAATTTTCGCTTGCCCTTCATGTGCACATCGTCGATGTCTGTTTGCTCTGGTTCAGTTTCAATCCACACAAAAATCGCTACAGCACCTTCCGAATTTTCTCAGTCAGATGAATCCCACACCAAGCAACCAACTAGCAACCGACGCCAGTCCTTACAGCGAAGTTAGAGTGGGAGGTGAGAAGCACAAAACTACATTTTCAATCAATCGTGTTCTCAACGCTAAATACTTGCATCGTTAGATACCACGCTAAACACATCAGCGTCGGTCTAATACCCCTCTACCCCTGAAAATAGTCGATTCTTTGGCTCAACTTTGGCTTGGATGTGGGGGCGCTTAGACAGCGGAAGTAGTTTCATTCTGTGTGCTGAACTCACTAGTAGCAGTCGCGCAATGTTATAAACGTCGCGAGGACCCTAGTTCCACCCATTGAAGGATGTGGACCCGTAAGTTGTCCTGCCAATATTTCAAGCACTTTTGACATGACTGACGGCTTTCAACTTGTAGCGTTGTTTTTACACCTTGTCCTCGCGGCTCTGGCCTTGGCTGGCCCAGATAGACAACGTCAGTACTGAGGCTAGCCATCATGAATCTTACTCATCTGTCTTAGACTGTGGAGATGTCAGCGATCTCTCTGACGTCGCACTTGATCCCGCTTGCAAGGTCTCCTACAACACAACAACGTTCTCCGCTCCCTCGTTCAGCATCTCGAAATGGATTTGGACTGGGGAAGTTCTTACTCCCGGTGCTACCAATCCTCCCGGGATCCGCGCCTTCCGAAAGACCATCGTCCCCTCTGGTTGTGGAAAATGCGCTCGCTACGCGTCTATTATCATCGCTTCGTGAGATCAATTCGTTGTCTCGCGTTCGACATAGAACTGACTTTCCTACCTTCTCAGGGATGATTCACACAAATTATACGTGAACGGCGTCTTGGTCGGTGAAGGTGGAGGTTTCAAAACTGGACAAGCACTTCATGTCGCGTTGAACAAAACCTCCAACGTCTTCGCCATTGAGGGGAACAACACCGGATCGGCTGCTGGCGTTATGGCGACCATTCGCTTCCACTATGCCGACGGCTCCTTCGAAGACTTTATCACCGACGAAACTTGGAGAGTTACTAAGGATACACCTCCGAAGAACTTTCAGTCGATTGGCACCTCCGACGTCAAATGGCCATTTGCAACGCTCCAGGGAACATACGATAACTCCCACTGGGGCAAACCAGCGCTCCCTCCAGTTCTTGGTCTCGAAAAAGCGGCATGGATCTGGACAAGCGATCACACGGCTACAGCAGCACCCAGAGGTGAACGAGTCTTCCGAAAGACACTCAACAACTGCGGGAAGACTGCTGTAGCTGCCCAAGTGGTGATGGCCGCGTGCGTCTTCTCCGTTTACCCTCTGATACATGTCCCAATGACTGACTTTGTTTTCAATTTCCCGTAGCGATAACGCTTATACCCTATTCCTCAACGGAGAGCAGGTATCTAAAGGCTCAAGCTACAAGGTTGCCAATGGCTTTACCATCCCCAAACTCCATCCCACGTACAACTCCCTCGCTGTCAGGGCGTATAACAATGGCGGACCCGCTGGTGTCATTGCAACTTTCCGCATCCTATACAGCGATGGAACGACGGAAGACGTCGTGACTGATGCTACCTGGAAAGCCTCTATCCCCATTCCGAAAGGATTCGAGCAACCGTTTACGGATGATTCAGAGTGGGAAGACGCTAAGGTCATTGCTACGGACGGAGTCGGTATCTGGAAAAAGCTACGACTTCCTTTAGCGTAAATGACACCTCTCATACAAAAACTGTACTATAGGCCATCGACCACATGAAAAGCTCAGGAAGTCCGTAGAATTTCCTAGCTCCTCATTTGACCCAAGAGTCGCAAAGTTTTTCACCAAGCTTGAATTCCAGCATACCGTCTGACAGGCATCAAAATTCAGATAGAAATTCAATGTTGGTGAGTCTATGGTAGGTCGGGAAGCTCCGTGCATTGGGCAAGTATTCTATTTCGGCGGTCATGGACCGAGATGGCGTAGACATCCTGCTTGCATCCTGCACATCACAAAGGCCTTCGGAAATTTCCTTTGTCGTTTTGGTCGTCAAACAATCGGCTCGGTTTCGTGACACTGGCGCTACGATCATCTACGATCGGCAGTTCATGAATCCAACGTGGTTCCAGCGTGGGGACTTCCAAATCAGGGTGCGGATGGCAAACTCAAAAAGGGTCGCGAGAGTGAGTATTGCCGCAAATGGTAGGGCACGAAGGCGTCCATTATCATGGGCTTCGCTATGATTTCCAGCACTGTGTAAGCAGACTCGTCTACTGAGTACGTATCTGTGGCCTTTGGATAAACAGGTATCGGTATCAACCAACCAGAAGCCAAAACTAGCTCCTGAAGGCCTGAGAGACTCCTGAGAGATCACGATCACCTGATTTATTCGAACGAGGCAGTAGCGGAGTTTAAACTGATGTGGCCCATTCTTTCTTCTTACCACAACGATCGCCAATACCACCCATTGTCGTCCCATTTAGGAAACACAGGTGAGCCTTTAAATTCGCGAAAATGTGGTCTGCGCGGCCACATCTTCTCCTCGTACCATCATGGCTCACGCTAATGTCCAACATACTCCAGTTCGAGCACATAAACCTTACCCTACCACTCGAGATCAGATGGAACCACCTGCCGAGGGACTTATTCCTAGCGATGCCTTTTCAAAAGCTCGTCTCAATCGACCGGCTAAGAAACTACGCCCAGCTTTCGCCGCGTTACTGGAAAACGTCAAGATAATCCGAGCTGTTGGCGCCTTCCAGCGAGAGACTGGCACCTCTTACAAGCTTGGTGTCGATGTCATCAATGCAGCACTACGTGCTGTCTATGGCGAGTATCGTAAATAGGCTTGCTCCCGCGTTCAATACACTGACGAGATTCCGTGACAGTCGACTTCGCTCCCAAGAAAGACGAGCTTGTTTGTATAGACGTCAACGAAAGGAACCTACGCTACCATCCTCATCAACACTTTCTGTCACGGGCTGACTTTGTCATTCTACCTAAAACTGTCGCGCTGCAGCTCAAAAAGGAGAAGCTCGACCCAGCCTACCACCATATCGTCAGTGCCGGCGAGCTCAAGAGAGCAAAGGATAGTTCCAAGGGGCCGAAACAGTGCATGACCTATCTCGGGCTCGCTAGTCAGGCCCTTCCTCATCGCGTGTCTCTCCTCGGATTCTCGCTTTCCCCGCGTGGATATAATCTCCATTGGTCGAGCCCATCTGGAGTTGACTGCTCCGAAGAATTTGATTGGGAAAACCTCACGCCACTCCTTGAATTCGCGTACACGCTCTACTGCCCCCCGAAGGCCAAACTTCATCAAATCTTTGATAACACCATCTCACTCTCGAAAGGCCTATCGGTTCGCGACCCTCCAAAATGGGACGTCAAGGTTGGCAAGGACACTTATAAACGCTGCGAAGTGAGGATGGTCGGGCAGCCGTGGCACAGGATGTCATGGATTGCAGAGACCCCCAAAGGCTTCATCATCAAAGATCAGTATCGCAGCGACTGCTCCACATTCACGGAGGGCGAGCTGTACGACACTCTCCATGAAGCTGGTTATGCTCTCGGGTTCGCAAAAATGATTTCCTATACAGAGGTCATTAGCCACGGAAAACTGGTACAAATTCAAGCTGACGGTGTCAGCCGAACGAAGACTCGGGTTGTCCTGGCCACGAGCGGTGTGACTATCCATAAATGCAAGAGCTTGGTCAGGCTTTTGAGGGTGATGTACGATGTTCTCGAAGGTATGTACCATTGACCTTGCATTTTACTTTCCTACATACTCATCATGCTTCTATACAGCCCACCGTCATGCAGTGAGACATAACGTTCTCCACCGCGACCTGAGTATGGCCAATATTCTCATCTACCCAAAAACCGTGTCTGGTACGCCTGAAGTCCAACCATGCACAGGTGCCAAACGACCTCGTTTCATCAAGGAAGTCCTGGATAAGTGCGGCAACTCTTTGCTCCTTACTTTCTACTCCTGACCGTTGCTCTGTTTCTAGGAAAAAACTTGGCCAGCCAGAGGCTCTCATTATCGACCTTGACAATGCCTGCAAGTGTGATCGAGGAGAGGAGCACAATCCCGATCCTCTACATGAACGCACGGTATGTGGAACTCCGATTTGCAACGCTGCTTTCCTCATCCCTTCACTCTAGGGTACTCCCAAATATATCGCTCGATCGGTTTCGTTAGGGATGATCCTCCACCTCAATTCCCGATTCATCCCGATGCCAGAGCTCCCCCGCGAACTCGCTGAGCGTTACGAATCGGCTCACGCTGATGCCGGGGATCCTCTGCGCACTTTCAAAGATTCCAACGGCACAACACATGGTGGTCGCATCGACCCAGACAAGGCTGACCGATACGATTTTAACGTTGAAGACTGTCGAACCGACTTCGAACACCGTCCTCGCCATGATGCGGAATCTGTCTTTTGGTGCATCCTGGCGTTCCTCATGCGTGCTTTGCCCAAAGAGACAGACGGCGAGGAATCGGAGGCTGACATCAACAAGGAGAAATTCCAGAAGCAATGGGAGTCTTTTCGCGACCATGAAATCCCCGACAAGTCATTCCTTAGGGACTCCCGCACTGACTTGCTCGGTGGGGTCGTCTGGAGCCAAGTTCTTCATCACAAGCTCGCATTTGTTGCTCCTCTCATCAAAGACCTCATCTTTCAAATTCGCCCCGAATACGCGCTTTTAGAACCGACTCCCGATCCCTTCCACCTCCACGAGGCGATGCAGCGCATTCTCTTCAAGTACATGGTTCTCTGGAAGAACGAAGATGTTGAATTTAACACCGAAGAGCAGCGCAAAATCCCCGTCAAGGAGAATGGCAAGCAAGAGACCGGGGAGCCAGCGTTAGATGGCCAGCTTGCTAGCATCAGTGTCCCTACTTGCAGCAAGCGCACCGCTGACATTGCACAATTGGAGCAACGACCTCTCACTCCGGAATCCGAAGGAGGTAGCGGTGAAGAAACTGAGACTTCCTTTGATCATAATGCTCATAAACGTAAGTCCCTTTGTCACAATCTATTCTTGCCCTGCATCGTCTCACCTTCCTCATCCTCTAGGTGCTCGAATTGAACCATCTGTGGACCTTTGACACACACTTATTCAATATTCTGTATCACTTATATTATCAGGACCTCTCTTCATACTCGCTAGCATGTACCATTAAACTCTACCTATCATACGCATTGTCCAACCCTCTCATCCATCGCGGCTATCCAGCGATTATGACACCCCCGTTCTAAGCGACCGGATATGTTAGCATCCGTTATAAACAGGTCCCCATGCACCACGAAGCCGAACGAACTACGGATGTCAGGGCCTGAATGTGACCAAGCCGAAGTTTGTAGAAGCGACGTGCTGGAAACGCTGTGTACTGACACTGACATTGATTTTCGTAAGGTAAGCTGAGAAGGTTTGATTGCAAAGGACGAGTACTGAAAGTGACGTAAGGTATGATACGGATTATAGGGAATATTATGGACGAAAATAGAGCTAATGATCAAGCCACAAGTGTGGCGTTAGTACCTTGGGTAAGTGGACGAGGATGGCTCTTCTCATACAACGGACAAAGGTTCTTCCAAGCGGCTAGAGTCAAGGACTTAGATGGGGTGATCAATTATCGCGAGAACTGAGAACTGACCAGGGACGGGGTTGGCCTTGGGAGTTCCTCTGACGTCTTCGGCGAACACGGTAGCAAACCCACTATAAAAGCAGTGAGCTCCAGTGAATTATACTCACAGACGAACGAGCACTCACAGGTCCAAATGCCAATCGATATGACTATAGGAAACACACACGCTGAAGTTAGCTTGCAGATGCGCCACGAAATGATATGAATAGTCACCAGTGCAGGAACCAAGGACCAGGATTGTCCGTTTCAAACCGGATCACGACATTGTCGCCGGGAGAGGTGCCCAAGGCAACGACGTCACGACGAACAGCAGCGTCCCAGTTGAGCTGTGTAGAACCAGCGCTCTTAACGACGTAGAACGAATGCTAAAAATAGGGTACAGTCAATAATGCGAAATGCGGATATGCGGGCTGTTACGCACGCCATGAAGATGGATTGGATGCTGCACAAGGATCAAGTCAGGATGAATTGAGTGGAATTTGTATATTGTGTCTTACAGGTCCAGCGAACGGGAGTGGTAACAGAGTAAGTTCGACGACTTGGTTTCGCTTGAGAATGTTGATACTCCCAGCGGGAAGCAAGTCCTGGGGCGTCTGAGCACCGGAGAGGATTTGTAGGAGAACAGGCACGTCTAGTAGTCGACATAAATCAGGGCCAATACGAGAGGGAAAGCAAGGAGCACGAACTGGGTGGAACAAACGTAACATTGTTAACTTCAAACAGGGCAGTAGCCGGGTTGAAAGCAAAGCTGAGCGGAATGTTCGTATCAGCCGCACCAAGTTGATGTCTTCCAGGGACCCTAGCCTTCGTCAGGGCAGCGAGATCTTGTTCCCTGAGAGGCGCCTTTGGAGTCGCAAGTTCTGTGGTTGGCTCTTTGGGAGGAGCTCCTCTGTAGCGCAAGATGGCCGAGTTGATCCCACCGTCGAACCCAGGAAGCGAGGCAGCTGGATTGGGATTGCCACGGATCCAGTAGTTACCGACGGCTTGATTGGCATTCAAGACAAGAGAATAGCGCTGGCCAGCGAAGATTCGGAGACCGTCAACAGCGTGAGGCCGTGTATTTTCGCCATCAGCCTCAATGACCGTAAAGCTGTGACCATCGATGGCGAAGTCGAACCAAGCATCACACGATATGTTGATGAGGCGAAGACGGTAACGTCTGCCTTTCACCACAGACATGACTAGGAGGTCAGCGGTGGGGTTGTCCCTGAAACGACCCTTTCCGTTGAACAAAGTTGAATCAGCAGAAGGCGGGATCCCTTCCTATGTCACGATCAAAACTCATCAGGTCGGTGCGCAGTGCAAGGAGAGTCGTTGAAACGCACCTGAGGAGACGGTACATGGTACCAATCGCCGATCGTCAAGACGGTGGACTCGTCGTCGACATCATACAAATGCTAAAACAAGATTGAATGATGATTTTCTAGACGGCGTATCAAATAAAGGGATACCTTATGGGGATCATGGCGGTCATAGACAACCATGGGCCCGCGGAGTCCGTCACAGTATTGTGTGCCAAGATGGGAATGATACCTGAAGGCGAACAGTTTAACAATGACAGGTGTGAGTCTGGTGCGGACAACCACAAGCGTACCAAAAAGTACCAGCTTGATCGGGAACGTTGAAGTTATACCTGTGCGCATGACGGTTGGTTAGTGAACAAGAAACCCATCAGCGACGGCGCCACGAACAAGAACGAATGATTTGGTATTATGGGGCACTGTGTTACCATCGCTGGACCTACGATTCAGAGTCACGACTGCATCAGAGACATCAATGTGCTTTTTGAACGGTCGTGAATTACCGTCCGCCCAGTTGGTCCCTTTCTGGAAAAAGCCGTGCCAATGCTTTTGAGAGCAATGAGTTACTTATTTAATGAGAAAGACAAACTCTAAATGACTTACGATACTAGTATCAGTTTCCATTTGTTTATCGGACAGTTCGTTAATAACATTTATTCGGAAATTGTCCCCCTGGATCCTAGTCAGCGGCGAGAAGAGACATAGAAATGAGGACATAAATCACCTTGTTTCCTCGAATGAGGGGGCCGGGAAAGGTGCCACCAGCCAAGACGGTCCTGAGATAAGCTGAGGCTTTCGTGTTTAGTAAGACGCCTGTCTGACTTACGAGCGACTGGTCCCATCTAGCATACGGTATGTGTAAGGGGGAGCGCATGCAAAATAGAGGAAAAGGCCAACAAACCAGAAGCGATGACCTTGTTGACGATGGGAAGGTTCGCCACAGGGCCAATGGCTGCCTCGACAGACAAGAAGGAGGCAGATACGAAGAGGGGGAGAAGGAGACAAGCCATTGAGCTTGGGGTCCAAACTCAAGATGGAGACCTTTTATAGCCGGCGAGACATCTCAAGTCAAACGCCCTAGAAGGAGGCAATATCGCGAGATTTGGACGGATATCGAGTATTTGAGTATGTAGATCTGAAGCCGATGCGCCACAAGGAGAATTAGAGTATGAGTCGTTGTCTTCGGTCGGCAACAAGCCCAGCCATCCGTCATTCCACTGGATGATTGTGATGGTGAAGGTAAGTTGAGAAACAAGAATAGGTTATCATTAGGGCGAGATCCCCGTGGGCATTTTCATGCAGCGACGAGGCACATGAGAGGCTCCTGTTGTGGGTGACGAAACAAGCGCCCGACTCGCGGGACCAGGTAGTGGCGACCTAGAAAGTAGTCATTCGCCGTTTACTGCGTGAGTCGGACACCTGGAACGAACCTGTGCCGTGTTTCACACATTATTCCATTTGTGTGACTCGTTCGAGGCAGCTAGGCGGCGTGCTCAACGGATGTCGGGGTCGGGGATACTCATGTCCAGATGGAGGCGTCGTGTACCTGGGCCTGAAGTGGCGGCTGGTTGTGTCGTAATAGACTGGGCGGGGGACAGAGACAAAGATCCAGCTCAAACCAAGTAGGTCAAGGTACATCCCCAGTCCCCTTAGTTGAGGAATACGGAAAATTTAGCTCAATACATTCCTGGTGACGGCGCGGGATGGTATCCGTGTTGAATGGCGCAATCAGAGCAAGGACAGCTTGGTCAAGCAGGCAAATGGCGTAAACGATGGACAAATTGAGGCAGGCAACCGTAAAAAGCATCAGCGCATCACCGCTCTATGACCAGACATCAGACAAGATACGATGAATGCGGAGGTAAAGAGACAACTAAGGACAACCCACACACTAGTGATGGATTTATCCTTTTATCTTTCATACCCGCCCGAGGACAGACATACTTTCTACAAAGCTAAAGCCAGTATTTGGCAACACATCCGGGAACTTGATGATAACGAATACGTCGCCGTCGTGTTGAAACTGATTGAACTGAAAGACCTGTAAGCCAGAGTTCTGGAGCATGCGATGATCGCTAGGAATCATTCCCGACGACTCCGAGGTCTCTATATTTCCTGGTGATCATGATGGTAGGGGAGAAGTTGCGAAAATGGTCCCGACGTGACGTGATTCGATGCATCACACGGGTGTGACAAGACACAGGGGGCGGAGGGATGCCCAGTAGGAGCCAGTAGGGGCTTGACATGGGCAGGTGGGCGGTATAAAGAGTATCAACAAAGGAGTAGGCTATCAAGGAAAAACGTTTACAAAGTCTAGTAAGGTCGGAATATACATCGAAGAACTGCCAATCGAGAGTATGAGCCCAAGGAGAAGCCTGGTCATTCCTCTCGGGTCGAGGTATTGGCTCTCAGTGGACCAGATGATCAGCTGGTCCGTGAATCAGGTGTATGACTTGATGGAACGGGAATTTGGAGGACACTGAGTGTGAGGAGATCGTGTGGATTGGAGACGGCTGTGCAAGCTTCGCTGGAGGTCCATGTCTGCTGGTCGGAAGATGTGTTTCGATCCAGCTTTCTTGGGCCAAAGTGTTGTCGACGACTGGCGTCGCGGCAACCAACAGACTCTCTCTGAAAATTGCCTTGAGCCTGTCGGCGCGCTCGGGTCCGTCGATAGAATCATACGGAGATGGCGTGGACGGACGCGGGGGAAGTTCAACAAGCTCCTTGTTGTTGTTGTTGTTGTTGTTGAAGGGGACGCGTACTTCTGTGAGACTCTGCGGATTCATCCTGCATGACGTAGCGTGGGCACGCTCCAGCGCGACGCGTCGCAAGTCTACATCTCGATATTGAGAGCACCTATAGCGAGGGGGGCGTCTGGGTAAGACCCTTGGGATGGGATTGATAACGGATAGAGCGTCGTGTTCTGAGCTGTCCAGCGTCGGAGCTGACATTTTATTACCTGAGTGTCTCGTTTGTGGAACGTCCGCTGCGAATTAGGGACTTAGAAACGATGATAGAGCGAGCCAAGTGGATGAGTACGCACAAGGATGATTTATGGGTCGTTTTTCGTCTTCGTCACGGAAAGAGTTCAGATTGATGACCGAGCCACAGGATGATGGCAACGACGAAAGCGAGCAGGCGCTTTCAATTTCGTCACAGCTGGCAACGATTCCCTCGAGGTCCTGCTGCGTGATCTTAAGTCTGGCGAGAGCATCTGTGATGAATCGGAGACAAGACTCCTCATCATCGGCTTCATGAAGCCTGAGTTCGTCGCAGAACGTAGAGACCCGAGCGGAGTCCATGTCAGGGAATGAGATTGAGTGGCAAGTTAAGTGGTTGGAACGAGGTGTGGCTACTTGAACGGTGGCCATGAATGACCATTTGAGCAAACAAACGGGTCCAATCAGGTGACTTGCCCTACGTACCATGTGTAAATCATTGTCGATTATTTTCGCTGCGCCTTGTGCTAGCAGCAGGCATTTCAGGTCAACCTCGAGCCTGATGAATCAAGATGATTGATATCTCGGAAGCTAGTGCAGCCAAAGCGAAGCAGCGACCACAAATCCTAGCGTGAGCACTCTATGGAATAAGTCCTTGAGTTGTAAGTCTATACAAGCCTCGAAAATGAAGGTACCAACTTGAACGTCGATTTCATTGCAATGAGACGCTGCATCGAGTAGCCCGCCCAGTGGATTGCTTATAGTCCCTGGGATTCTAGGAGCATTGAGACTTTCAGAGTCTCTAAATGGGTGACGTAGTTCATTGCGACGTTGAAGGACAGAACCGAGTGGAGGAGTCATCTCATGAGGTTGGTGTCGGGTGTATTAAGGTTGGTGGCGTCTGCTTGGAAGCGCCGACGTGCCCAGCATCCCTGTCGAATCTCCTTTTCACTCAGGAGCAGCAACATGATCGCTGCGAAAGAACGGAGCACCCGAGGCTCTTCGGATGCTTGGCATATGAATCGGTACTCCATCCATTCTAAACACGCATCTTGACTGCTTTCAATAGAGAACTCGGGCCTCTTTTAGACAAAATGAGCGGAAGAGACTTCGAAGTTTGGCTGGAAGGCGTTCTTAAGGAGGGTGTCCAATTCGCCGGTTTGCTTGAGGTGGTTGATGAGCTTGGCGTCGGAGTTCGCAGGGCGAGCGACAACGGCGGCGGCAAGGGCGAAGAGGACAAAGGCAGGACGCATGGTCGACTCTGAAATTTAGTCCATGAGTACTGTAGCAGGCAGTGGATGCAGTACGGCAAGCTCACGAGATGAAGCAATTGAACGGCTGAAGTGGAAGGCCCTTCAGTGTCTAAATGATTGAGGAAAGAGGTAGGTTGCTCACCGTTGAATTGACCGAGGGATACTGAGGAGCTGTGGATATGATTTCTCCAGATTTTATATGAAATGCGTGCGCGTCACTGCGGACGGAGTCCCAGAGTCTAGATACGCAGCTTAAGAGCACCAAGTCTCACTAGATAGCATGTAGGCCTTGAATTCGGTACTCGAATGTCAGCTACTGTTTACTCTGACATGAAACAGCTGAAACTAACGTTTAGGACGGAGAGTCTCATGGTTGATACGCTTTGAACGTTGAGAGCAGATGTACCTTCGAGACAGAGTGGGCCTGCGATATTATTTCCAGCGAGTAAACACATTCTGAAAGATCACCTCTACAACGTCCCAGTGTACATCCAGGTTCAGATCCTGAGGCCTGAATCATGATGACCGGGACCCCTAAGACACGACGGAGTAAGTATGGAAGTAGTTGACATGTAGCCAGGGCTAGCGATGTGACGTAGGTCGCAGGAGCTGAAGGCGTGCTTGATACTGACACCGTATAGGCTGATGGGTGGTAGGCTTGACGATGCAAGTTACTTAGAGCTTGTCAGTACCAGCACGTTTCCAGGCGTCGTCTCCTATGCTCTCCTCTTTGCTCCTGAAGAAGAAGTCACGACTCAGAACTTGAATATCCAGCTTGGTCTCGGAACGTTTCTGGCAACTTGAGGACTCATTGGGGACAGCGCTACGAAAACTTCTTGGTACGGAGCGCATGCTCATTTAAAGCGACAGTTGTCAGTTGTCCGACGTGGTACTTACTCTATCCCGGTGGGTCCAGACGACTTCATATGATCGAACTGAGACTCAACTGAGATCCTTTGCCTCAATTGCGACAGGTCTCTTGGTGCTATGTGAATACGAGAAACGATGAGGCAAATCAATTTCAAAAATTGCGAAAGCAAGTAGTCAAAAGATTGAATGTGACGTCTAAGACTTAGTGTCTTCGTGTCAAAACGGACAGTAGTTGACATGCGGGCGACGTCAAGCTCAAGGCTTACTTGCGCGTTACCCAATACGACTCTGGGACTCCGTCCGCAGTGACGCGCACGCATTTCATATAAAATCTGGAGAAATCATATCCACAGCTCCTCAGTATCCCTCGGTCAATTCAACGGTGAGCAACCTACCTCTTTCCTCAATCATTTAGACACTGAAGGGCCTTCCACTTCAGCCGTTCAATTGCTTCATCTCGTGAGCTTGCCGTACTGCATCCACTGCCTGCTACAGTACTCATGGACTAAATTTCAGAGTCGACCATGCGTCCTGCCTTTGTCCTCTTCGCCATTGCCGCCGCCGTTGTCGCTCGCCCTGCGAACTCCGACGCCAAGCTCATCAACCACCTCAAGCAAACCGGCGAATTGGACACCCTCCTTGAGAACGCCTTCCAAGGCTTCCTCGATGAAGTCGACGGAACCGACGGGAAAATCTTGGACAAGATCAAGAGCGTCGGCTCCTCTATCAAGAAAGCTGCTGACGACGCAGGTGTAACAGATGCTCTCAAGGAGGTTGGAGCACATGCTTTGGAGGTTGGCAAAACCGCTCTCAAGGAGGCTGCGACGGACGTGATCAAGACCAACGTCGCACACCATGCTGAGAAATTGAAGCCTGGCGCGAAGCGCAGTGTTGATGAGGTCGACCAGGTGGCTGAGGTGGCTGCCCAGGAGTGGATTGACAAGCAGGACGAGGCTACTCTCAATTCCCTTGTCCGCGGCGCTCTTTTGCTCAATGCGCTGGATTAGAGTAGAGTAGCCACACTATAAGTAATGATAAACAGAACTGACGTCGAGTAATCAATATGATTAGTACAATTATAATCATGGTAATTGTGGGTCTGAGACGTAGCTGGCAGACCGGTAAGTAAACCGGGATTTGAACATCCATGACACAAGGACACGAACAAAAGATTCAAAGAGTCGAGCCCGACTAATGTTAGCACCGAATGATATGAACAAGGCTAGGGGGATAACATAAGAAGTCCAGCAAAAGTCCAGCCTCTGTCAATTGCAGCATTGGGGTAGTGGGCGGTCGCGCGGCACAGGTAAGATGGGTCGACAGCACCAAGCACCGGTCATGAGAGCTTGAGGTCACAGTTGGAGTCGATTTTCCCGCTCTTCTTCTCGAAAAAGTCCACCAAGCCACACTAAAAGTCCAGCGTGATGGGGGAGGCAACCCATGCTTCATGGGGCAGGAGGATTAATCGTAAGACGTGAGAACCTCTTCGCAATTTAGCTCAGGCTAGCCAATCACGGTCAGCGTCCGAAAGCGTTCAACGATGAATGAGTCCCGATTTATGGAATACACGACGCCTTCAGCGGCAGTACAACATTGGGAAGTAACCAAGATGCTACAGAAGTCATTATAACACTGAGTAGATATGCAATAGAGATGTCCGACAACAAAGTGAGAAAAGGAACAAATACCAGATGGAGAGACGATCAAGAAGGATAACCTGTACAGTTATCGTACGGATCGACGAATAGAAAAGACAAATACTCCGTGTACTAACACAAAGCCCAAGAATACACTAGTATAACAACGACACGAGTCACAAGTCCAACGAGTCCGCAGAGAAAGAATGATAGGTAGCAGAAGAGAAATAGAGAGAGGAGAAATAACGATAATCCAAAGGAGGGAGGAGTAGAAGAGTCCAAGAGAGAGAACGTGAAATTAACCAATGAAAGCTCATTTCGGAAGGTTGTCCCGAGGATGGTGTTCGTGATAGGCGAATCCAAAAGAGTCCTCGGAGTCCTGTGGGGTTGACACTACGGGAGGGGGAACTTGACTCCGAGTCCCTTGTCGCGCAACTGTCGCATTCGTCATCTAAAACCAAGCAGAGAAATGAGTCAACACGGACAAAGTCGGACAGAGAAAAACAAGGAGCTACTGACTGGTCGTGAATTCTCTTGACTTACAGTTGGCAAGGTCAACTGCGACGAGTTGATGGTGGCACTATGATTACCAGCATCCTCTTGAGCTGGCGTTGGGTCATTGCCAGAGAGAAGCGACTGGGTCGGCCGAAGGGGATGTCTGCTAAACCAATCATTCAGAGCCGTGAATAAAGCAGCCAGACCATCATCGGGAGGGTATGTCGCATATGTTGGGGGAGTCCCGGGAACAGGGGATGCATGTCCGACAACATTCGTGGCAGGGTTCTGGGTCGCATTCTGGTGCCCCGAAGCGAAAGGTAATGAGGATTGCTGTAGGTCCGGGTTGGGTTGGGGAGTTGCGGAAGGAAGTTGCGGGCGCTCGAACCGCGGGCGCTGGTGTTGAACCTTGAGTTCATGCGGCAAAGGATGCGCAACGTCAAGGTTAGGCGTCAATGCCATCGGTGCGAAGATTGGAAAGTTCTCCAGCGGCAACCTGCTCAGATCGACTGGAACAAAAGGGCCAGGGTTGGGGGAGGAGGTGGTCGCCATTGAGGTCGTATCTACCGGAACATTTGCCAATTGCGGTGAAGGATAAGGAAGAGATATTGCTCCCGGAACGGTTCCAACCACAGCTGTAGGAATTACAGCGCCTGAGGTCGCCGAAGGAGAGAATGGCCGACCCAGCACAGACGATCCTGAGTCGACTGAACGACTGCCCGTGGGGGGCAGGAATGTTAAGGGGTCGGGATAAGGGTTCTCAGCCCGGCGAGGATGTGTGTTTGAGGCGCTCTCCACTTGTGTTGTGGAGGGAGACGAACCTCCGTCGACAACTTCAGGCTGCGATGGAGGGGGGAGGAGGGAGGGCGGAATGACCGGATAAGGGTTCTCGGCCCGTGGGCCCGATCGAGTACCCCGCCTTGGAGGAGCAACCACGACGGAGGAGCTGCTCGCCATTTGTATCATAGCCTCAGCTTCAGCTCCAGACTGCGACGAGACAGCGGCAGGCTTTACTCTACGACGCTTTGCTGATGGATTGGTCGTTCGAGGACGACCTCTGATGGGAGCGTTATTTGGGACTGGCTCTGAAGTCCCCGCAATCCCAACAACGTCCTCGTCGTCATCAGCTCTTCGACGCTTCGTACTTCGGGAGGAAGATGTTGAAGCTTTCCCGGATGAGCTGGGCGCTTTCTTCTGAGCGTTCGACTTGGCAGAGGACAATGAAGTTGAGAAGGAGAACGAGGTCCCCAAGTCCCTCTGTCCCCCAGACGAAGCAGCAGATGCAGTAGCATTGGCGAGAAGCGAGGTTGTTGGGATTGAAGGATGGGAGTGGGTGGACAATGAACTACCAACCCCACTAACCACATTCCCTGAAGGTCCACCAGAACCACGGCTATCGCGATGTTCACCACCATCTTGAGCACTTGAACCACCTGGAAGAAGCTGAGTATGTATAGAAGCAAGTGAAGAAAGATACGAACCGTTCGTATTCGTCTGCGATCCTCGATTGGAATTATTTCTGCCTTGTTCGTTCGGCCGCCAATGCACAAATGGCAAGTCTGCAGAATCACTGTTCACGTCGCTGGGAGTATGATGGGTCCCTTTTCTAGACATCTTGAAGTTATCGTTGGGAGGAAAATTTTGAGTCAGTGGTGGGAGGGATGGTACAGCGAGGGGGAGAAAGCTAGACGCGATGGTCAAACCACCAACCACGTGTGACATCAATGTCACGCAATCGTCACAGCTCAACGATCTAAGCGCCTGAATGGCCGGGCTACTCGGAATTCTCCTTGGTTGTTGAATGTCCGTATCTGAATTGTTGCAAGACGTATTCTAGAGAACCGGAGCCATACACAAGTATGGCATATGCATCAGGTCCCTTCCGGCGACGTGGAGCTGGGTATTCAATGTAAGTTAAATACATTCATGATCACTTTGACCCAGGAACTCACCTTGCGATCATTGAATAGCAACGCATGAGAATGGTAAATTACAACTGCGCTGCTCACGAGATGGCTCTGCGAGCACGACCATGAGACCGATATTGATACAGTGGTCCACCAGAGCCGCACGGTCAAGTCCAGATAACGCAGAGTACGCGATGGACTAGACTCTAGTATCCCCTGGGACCCATAAGCACAAGGAGGGCTGCGCGCCGCACGACGATGTGGAAACCTTGCTCAATTTCCTGATACCAGTATCGTTTGGTCGCCATCTGCGAAGGATATCCCACTCGAAATGAAGAGGCCTGCCAGCATCGCATCCGACGTTCGGGCGAGCCAGGAGGATACCACACACTTTGGATAGAGCCGTTCCCACAGAAGACGTTCGTATCAGCAGTCAGCAATGCATTTCGCTCCAGCTTCCGATACGGCATACACTGGTCGCAGAGGTACCATGGTATCGTGCTACATGGGGTCATATTGGCTCATATTAGCTGCAATAGTGCAATCAATACAGTAACACCAAGATATAATATTTGATCACTCACCTGATACCACCAACCCTTCGATGTGTGGAAGGCCAGCACAAGCCGAGGACTACACACTGGGGAAGAAGCCCTGGCCTTTGGTCTCCAACGTCGGGAGCATATTCATGAAGTCATGGGCATTTCCAGGGACGTTTTCACGATCATGTTTCCAGCTTAAGCTACGGCACTGATATCCTCAAAGGACGACTCTGTGTATCACGTCGAGGGAATCGATGAGGAGTCCGTGCGCTGAATGAATGAGATTGATGCTCGAGCGGATTCAGACGGGGTTTTGAGATGCCAGGCTGAGTATGGCCGTTGGATGCGGCAAGCACAAGCTCCTAGTAGACGTTCGGCGCGTTGAGGAGGTGATAAAGACTTTCCAACGATTTTTGTTGGATTTTTGATGAGTTTTGATGGCGCAAAGTGTGCCTGGATTCGTCGCGTGATGTGAAGCTCCTGTCTCACACCAGGGGGGTCCAGGGACCAGCGGTGTTTGTCCACTGAGACTCTGGTTGACTTTGGTTCCATGATCCAGGTAACAGTGAGCTCATAGTTTCTACTAGTACATAGAATCCCTCTCGCTCAACGTTTAACGTTCAACTACCAACCTCTACTCGCGTAAACACGCTTGCGAGTTGAACAGAGATTGGTCTCCTCCATTCTGGTGACAATTTCGCGCTCATTGGATATGTTTTTCAGATTCTTGACTCAATATCTTTTTCCCGCCCATATCCATTCCTTTGCTCACAATATCTACCAGACTTGGTTAACATTTCATCTCATCGTTTGAGCAACGTTCGACGGAAGCTTACTTATGCCCCCACGTCGTGGNNCCCCCCCCCCCCCCCCCCCGTGTCAAGTCCAAGAGGCGGCAAACTGGGTCAGCAACGACGACTTTCACTTGATCCGATCGCCTTTGAACGATTTGCACCCTCTTTACAGCGTTGCACGCCGATGGCTTTCTCACTTAAACATCGCTGCGCACGAGGCACCAATGGCATCGATGCATCATGGAAGCGCGTCTGATGGATGGAACATTCTATGCTTCGAGCTACGGAAAAGAAGAATTGAAATCTAACGGAATCAAAAACTGCTCCGATCAGTCAAACTCTTTGCTCTATGATGGGGGGTTCATGACCACGAACCAAGCAATAGTACGCGACCGAGGACCTTTCAGGTTTCGCGTACGAATCTCCATAACTTTCAACCCACCTCATCAATCTTCAGCACCGGTCTCCATGAGTCTACGAAAATTTCAAGCTATCTTGAGAATTCTAAGGGCCTCCTTTCTACGAAGTCATGCACAATGCCAGGTTCGTAGCTTATGTTGGCTGTCTCTTCGTAAAGTTTGATAGATCCGTAGGAGCTCGCATGATGCAGATGGCACCAAAGATAGCGTCAAATCCGACGTCGAGGACAACACCAATGTCGAACTTACTCTTGACGCTGTGAAGACCACTACGCCTGCAAGCTCGCTTCTGGTCCGAATAGCAC